>CM053027.1:322618253-322691384 GCA_028564925.1 Lithobates sylvaticus
TCCGTTGATGGCACAGCGAATGTCCGTTGGATATTTCACAAACATGTATGCATTAGTGAGTATATATGCTCTATGAACTCTAAACTAATTACGACATTTTAAACCAATTTTTCTAGTATTTTTTATGGTTTACCATCATATTTCTGAGTTTTCTGCTCCAAAAAACTGGGTTCCTTTAAAAAGGCTTATAAACGCAAACGCGGCTAAACGCAGGTGCCTGCGTTTAGCCGCGTTTAGCCGCGCTTAGCTGCGTTTTGCGTCTGAAACGCAGAAAAGCAAAGTGTCTGAACGCATTTTTTTGCTTCTGGAAAAACGAGGTTAAACGCAACTGCATAAAAACGGGAAAAAATAGACTGTGTACATGGACACATAGGATAACATTGCATGCGTTCGGGTGCAGTTGAAAAAAGTGTCCAACGGCCTCTGAACGCGCGTTTAACAGCGTCTCGTGTGCATGAGGCCTTATAGGTAAAGTTGATCCAGGGAAAATCCGATTGCCTCTAGGGGGATCAGGAAGTGATTTTTTTCCCCTGCTGTAGCAGATTGGAGCATGCTCTTTTTTTTTTGCCTTCCTCTGGATCAACTGTGGGTATAGAATGGGGTTTATCGGATTGTACAATATATTTTATTTTTATTTATTATTTCTTTTTTTTATGGTTGAACTGGATGGACTTTTTTCGGCCTAGCTAACTATGTAACTATGTAACTATAATCAGCCTAATCTTTGACTTATCACCCTGGAGCATAGACTTATTCCTGGTTAGTTTTCCTCACTTATTCTGTCACCAGTTTATTTGCTAACCACCCTCCCCTGCACCTGTCATCAGTTGAAGAAATATTCCAGTGCAAACTGCCACAACCTAACCGAACAGAGAGACCCAGAGGGACACAATTAAGTGCACCACTGTAAAGGGCCCCAATGAAGACAGCAAATAATATAAACTGTTGTCCTTGGATATTGTGTATAGATATATAGATATATCTATATCTATCTATATATATATTTATATATATATATATATATATATATATATATATATATATATATATATGTAGCACTGACCTCCGAAGGAGCTGCTGGTTTTTGATGGGCTTACCGTTACCTCACCTGTTCACTGTGTCCGTCTTAGGGGTCCTGTTAAAAGGGTTGTCAAAGAGTATGGCTCCGACACTTAGTCCTTTTTCTGAAGATTTATTTGACAAAAACACACAAGTTTGCAATAGAGGGATAGAGGGTTAAGGGGAATTCAGGTACCTTGTAGTTTGCGGGTTAGAGGTATTTCCTTGATCCAGAGGACAAACAGCTTCCACAAGCTGGACCTAGCAACCACAGGATAGGCCCCTCTCCTGACCTAGCAGCCGATTAGATGCTCGGTCAAAGTCTCTGCCACAGACTTGTTCATTTTAGCAAAATCGTTGTGCAATCCTCTGCCACAGGAAGCCACAATCAGCTTCTTGTCACAAAGTTAGAGATGTCACACAGCACCAGTTTCTTTCAGCTGACCCGGTAATACTGTGTGGTAGGTAACCCAGGATGCGTCCTCCAACTGAGGTTGCTTGGTCCTCGCCCGAAAAAGTCCTCCCCTGGATCCTTCAGTCGCGTGGCTTCTCCCCGCAGGCAAGACAGCACAGGACCACCCCTGGATCAGTAGACCCCAGAACTTCTGGGCCTACACTTCAGTTGCAAAGCCTCGGGCCAGCCGACCCCAAGACACAGGAAAAAGGCAGCACAAACCTCAGGCCAGGAGGGCCATGAGGTCGGGGATAACGAACCCCAAAAAATGGCATCTATACCTTAAGTATCCTTACCCAGAATGCTTAGTGGGTCAACCACTCCCTCCGGGCTGTTTCTGAGTAAAAGGGGTACCCAATACATTTAGCCTGTTACATTTCCAACACTTACCGGTGGTAACAGCTACACCCACGGCCAAGTGGAAAATTAGCACAACCCAGCTAAACTGGTACAGAAACCAGAACTTTAGTATAATTATTCTGAGCCAAACTGCAACTTCAGACAAACTTAAATTTACAAAAATAATAGCATCTGCTCTTTAGGAGCAGGGCGCTACATATATATATATATATATATATATATATATATATATATATATATATACACAGTATACTGTATATCTCCTGACTGTTTGTTTAGCTACTAAACTTGCAATACAGGAGTGCCTTAGGCATCCTGTCTAGCAGAATGCTATTCCTGGGTTTTTTGCTTAAAGACCTGCAGGCAGACTTGAAATGGTTGAGGTCCGGAGATAGGTCTGGTGAAAGCAGCGCAAAGAAAGGGTTTGTTCTGAATACCGACTGTCGCTACCGTGCCCCAAGGTGCCCTTGCTACAATTTAAGCTGATTTGCTCATTTGATTAAGAATATCCGGGTCTGGTCATTGTTAGTCTTTAGGAAAGGGGAAGGATATTATTAGTTTAGTAGGTCTCTGTCTAGAGTTAGGGGCTGCATTGTTTTATTTTTATGGTGTTGTTAATCTGTGTGACCTCTTTTAGCGAATATAATTACAGTCTCACATTGGTGGCATTAATCTTTGTTCGGGAGTGTGTCAGAGTAGTTGTGGTGGTGTTTGTAAGTAATTTGGGTCTCAACTCACTCTCAGAGGGTGTATTCAGGGGGCGTTATACATAAGCTTGAAAAAAGAAAGCTAATGCAGCCACCACATCAAAGGACTGGTAAGTTGCAATATATAAATTTTTTGTTCTTTGTATAAATCGGCCAACATGCTTGAGTTTGGATATGCTTTAAACAGGTCCAATAAATTATCTAATCAGCGCTTGACCCATTGGCTGATTTGTGTATTCTGGCGGAGGAGGGGGGAGTTCCCCTCTCAGGATACAATAGCGCGGGGAGAGATCATTGCACCATCATCACTTGTGTTGGTGCACACAGATTAGATTGGAGCTTTTCTGTGTGCTCACATGGTTCAGTCTGCTCTCACTCCCAAACAGAGAGGGAGGGGGAGAGAGCGGGATGCAGAGACGCTGAGGAGAGAGCTGGATGACAGAGGTAAGCAATCTGACCACACTATCATGGATGAGCAGCCATGATAAACATGGTGAGTTTAAACAGGGTAACACAGGAACACGCAGGATCAACCAGGTATTGTACAACATAGAAAGGGACAATTGACATGGCAAAAGCACTGTGCTATATATTGTGCCTTAAAGTGACAGGAGCATGATTTTGTTTTTTTATTAGGGTTACAACTAGATATGTGCAGGACGGAAAAATGTGTTTTGTTTAGTTTCAGATATATTCGTTATGTTACTAATTTTGTTTTTTTTTCGGAATTTGTTTAGTGTAATTTTGGAAGTCTTTATTTCCTATTATTTCCTTTAAATTTATTTTGTTTTCCTTAAATTTTGTTTTGTTTATTAATTTTCTAACAAATTCCATATTTTCAGAACGATTGGAATTCAGATCGGTCGAAAAATGATCAACCAATTTGAATTCTTTGTGAAGAATAGCGGACTGGGAAGTCAGCCAACACTTCCTTAACAATCGATGACTCATCAGCTGTCACATTCAAATCTCTGAATAACCAAAAATGTGTCCGAATTTGTATTCCGACTGAAACAAATTGCACATGTCTAGTTACAACCACTTTAAGAACTTCCGGCTGCCATTCATATGCAAAACCGGTTCATTATTATGGGACAGTTATACTCCACAGGACCACTGGAGGTCGCCATGAGTACAGCCATATCAGGCAAATGAATGAGGCTGTAGCAAGGAGGAAGAAACTGGTGCATCTTATCTTTTATGCCATGGAAAGTCTGTCGGACCTCCGCCGAAAGTCCAGTGAATTGTCCGTCGGACCTAGTCCGCCGGAAAGTCAGTTCGTGTGTGCTCGTGTGTGCGCAAGTCCACTCGATCGGAAAGTCCGGAGGACCTCCACTGCAAAGTCTGGCGGATTGTCCGCCGGACCAAGTCTGCCGGAAAGTCCGATCATGTGTACGCGGCATTAGAAAGACACATTGGTATGGGATGGGAGGCAGTCCTTGGGTAGAACAGTGCTGTGATAATTTAAATGTATACTGGGATGGTGTAGAGCAGTGATGGCGAACCTTGGCACCACAGATGTTTTGGAACTACATTTCCCATGATGCTCATGCACTCTGCAGTGCATCATAGTTGCGCATCATGGGAAATGTAGTTCCAAAACATCTGGGGTGCCAGGGTTCGCCATCACTGGTGTAGAGGGATCACCTGTGGCTCCTGTCCTCAGAGTTGTGATGCTCTGTATGATCAAAGAGAGTAAGAGAGAGAGAGAAGGATGTGCCACCCTAAGTGCAGTATCTGAAAAGTTTTTAATACATACGTTTTTAAGAACACCTAGAGGAGAAAGAAATAAAATAAGCTCATCTGTCAGTGGATCTCCAGGGCTGTACTCCAGATGGCTGTCATAAAGCTTGTCATCAATGTAGTTGATGATATCCGACCGATCTGTGTAGGAGGCAGGGCGATGTCTGGAGCCTCGAGGGGATAGGAAGTCGCACTCTGGCTGCGTGGAGCATCCCGCGGCTATGACGTCACAAGTGGGCACAGGAGAGAACTGGCAAGTGTGAGGAAAAGGCAAGGCTACGCGCTCTGAGCATTCTGCTCCTTCTACAGGCCTAACACGGTAATGACATGTTTGACATTAAATAGTCTATGGGTAATAACGCAGATCGGAGGACTACGACGACCAGCAACACCAAGGAAAACATCATAATAGCAATAAAAACAGGCAATGAGAGAAAAGAGCTTAAGGTTGTATAAAAAAAAACTGTGTAATAACATGATAATGAAAAAAGGGATAATACTAATAACTATTACTAAAATCAAATGTTTAAAAGATCAAATGTTAAAATTTGAGATAAAAATGAAAAATGAATAATTCAAATAAAAATAAAGATACAAATAAAAATAACAATAAAATTAAGAGTTAGAGAGGCCTGATAAGAAAGTACCAAATGACACATTGAAGGCAGATGTTAGCGTATTTACTGACAAGATGGGACAAATGTATACGTGCATCCCTCCGAAAAAGCTGATAAAATATATATATATATATATATATATATATATATATATATATATATATATATAAACATAAGTACGCCTACGTCTGTAAGTGAACATGTGTGGGCATCAAACTGATATACCAATGGGGATTTATAGTAGGAGAACATTATTTTTAAAAAAATGGCTATAATGGAGTGTGAGTCTCAATTTCCTCATTCAACCCTCCAGGAGTGAGGGTATTGAGAGTATATCCAGAGCGTTTTCTGTTGACACGGGCATTTAAAACATTTGGCAGTGGGATATGAGGCAAGAATGGTCTCAATGATCCAGACCTTTAGTCCCGTAGTGGACTGTGAACACTGTGCTGGTCCGAACCACCCTCAATGAAACACCTATGTTCACCAAAGTGTTTACGTAGAGGCCTGATGGTCCTGCCTACGTAAAATAAGCCCCATGTACATGTAAGACAGTAGACAACATACTCTGTTGAGCAGTTGTGAAATTTATTGATAGGGTATGTTTTGCCTTTTACTGAGAACGATTTTTGGCAATGTTGGACAAATTTGCAAGTGAGGCAAAGTGCTTTTTTACACTGATTCATACCAGTGAGAGGAATGAGGGTGAGGGTGTTATGAATGCGAGAATCCTGGGGTATTTTAAGTTTGCTAGGAGCAAGTTTGCTTTTTATATTTCTAGCCTTACGGTATGATACCTGGGGATACGTGGAGATGGAAGATGATAGGCAGGGGTCCTCTAAAAGTATGGGCCAGTATTTACGCAAAATACTTTCAACTTTTTTGTGTTTGTCATGGTATTGCGTGGTAAAACAAAGTGGTTGTATAGGATTGGATACTGAGGTCCTTTTTGTTTTTGAGGGGGGGTGGGTGGGTTTAGGTAAGATTGAAAGGTCACCTGGTATCTCTTTTCAAGAAATTTATCAGTAAGAGGGTTACTATGTGTGACATAATCTTCCTCATGGGTACAGTTGTTTCAGAGGCAGCAGTATTGGCTCCTTGGGATGTTTTGAATCCATCTGGGGTGGTGACAGCTGTCAAAATGAATATAAGAATTACCAGCTGTAAGCTTGGTGTAATTTTGGGCAAAGATATTGGAGTTGCATGAGCCAACTCCAAATCTAGGAAAGCAAGGTTTTCTTTATCTTGCACGAAAGTAAAAGAAAGTCCTAGTGTATTATTATTGCAGTGCTTAGCAAAGGCAGCAATTGTGTCAGCTGTGCCATCCCAGATAATAATGTTGTTGTCAATATGACGACCATAAAATATTATGTGAGCAGCAAAGGGGTTATTATTGGTGGTATAGCGATTTTCCCACAGACCCATTGTTAAATTGGCATAGCTGGGGGCAAAAGTTGTCCCCATAGCTGTGCCATTTTTTTGAAGATAGAAAGTCTCATCGAATTCAAAATAATTGTGTTTGAGGCAAAATTTGGTTGCCTCAAGGATGAATTCTGCCTGTGTCACATTCATAAGTGGTTCATGGACCAAAAAATGTTCAACAGCCATAAAGGCCCACCTCATGGGGGATGGACGTATAGAGGGATGATACGTCAAGGGATACCTATGTGTAGGTAGGCTCCCAGCTATAAGATGATAGCATATCTAACAGATGTATACCATCTCGGATGTATGATGGTAACTGTTGTGCAAGGGGTTGGAGGAACTGCTCTATGTATATGGAGAAACCACTAGTTACACTCTCCAAA
This sequence comes from Lithobates sylvaticus, assembly GCA_028564925.1. NCBI lineage: Eukaryota > Metazoa > Chordata > Amphibia > Anura > Ranidae > Lithobates > Lithobates sylvaticus. The sequence continues at coordinate 322,625,002 of CM053027.1, forward strand.
GCTGCCACAATGGGACAGCCAGATGGGTTAGTAATGTATTTGTGTATTTTAGGCAGATGATAAAAATACAGAGTTTTATAAAAAATAAAAAATAAATATATTTATAAAAAAGAGGCCTCTGCTTTGGTGATAATATTGTTTTCTAGTGCTGAATTTACAAGGGAGAAAGCTTCAACAGAAAAAACCTGGGGAGTCATGGGAGAGTTTTTTGTATGTGTAGGAGTCAGGCAGCAACCTACTGGCTTCTGACACATACATATCTCTATTTTGTATTACTATTCCACCACCCTTGTCAGCAGGTTTAATGATGATATTCATGTTGTCAGTGAGTATATCAAGTGCTTTACACTTAGGAAGATTAAGGTTGGAATGTACATGGGTTTGGGATGGATTGGTATGACACATTCTGAGGAGGTCAGCATATACCACTTGATTAGGGAGCCCAACTTATGTTTGACTAGAAAATTGGGTGTTCGCCTGTTCGTCGAACAGCGAACATTATGTATATTATGTTCGCGGCAAATTCGAAAGCTGCAGAACACCGTTAAAGTCTTATAGGACACTAATATGAAAAACTAAAAGTGCTAATTTTAAAGGCTTATATGAAAGTTATTGTCGTAAAGAGTGTTTGGGGACCCGGGTCCTGCCCCAGGCGACATGTATCAATGCAAAAAAAAAGCTTTAAAAATGGCAGTTTTTTCGGTAGCAGTGATTTTAATAATGCTTAAAGTAAAAACAATAAAAATGAAATATTCCTTTAAATATCTTGCCTGGGGGGTGTCCTTAGTATGCCTGTAAAGTAGCGTAGCTTTCCTGTGTTTAGAACAATACCACAGCAAAATTTAATTTCTAAAGGAAAAAATCGAATTTAAGCTCGCGGCTGTAATGAATTGTCGGATCCCGGCAATATAGATAAAAATCATTGAAAAAAATGTCATGGGGACCTGGGTCCTGCCCCAGGGGAAAGTGAATCAATGGTGCTTAAAGGTGCTTAAAGTGAATCAATAAAAATGAAATATTCAGAGGAAGGAGGGGTCATCAGTTTAAGTCACCGGGTGGCCGACGTCTTCCTCTGATGTCACGTGGCATCAGAGGGGGCGGGGTCACCTGTTTACGTCACCGGGTGGCCCCATCCGCAGCTATATAACAGCTGTCATTTTTATTTTGGCGCAGGGTTCCCCTTAAAATCCATACCAGGCCTGAGGGACCTGGTATGGATTTTGAGGGGAACCCCTATGTCATTTTGTTTTTTAAATTGGCACAGGGTTCCCCTTAATATCCATACCAGACCTGAAGGACCAGGTATGGATTTTGGGGGGACCCCCACGCATTGTCTTTTCTTTTGGTGCTGGGTTCCCCTTAATATTCATTCCAGACCCAAAGGGCCAGGTAATGGACTGGGGGGAATCTATGCTGTTTTTTTCAATGATTTTTTATCTATATTGCGGGGATCCGACAGTTCATTACAGCCACAAGCAGTTTTAAATGACTTTTTTTCCTTTAGAAATGTCATTTTGCTGTGGTATTGTTCTAAACATGGGGGAAATGCACTACTTTACAGGCATACTAAGGACACCCCAGGCACAATATTTAAAGGAATATTTCATTTTTATTGTTTCACTTGAAGCATTATTAAAATCACTGTTCCTGAAAAAACTGCAGTTTTTAAAACTTATTTTGCATTGATACATGTCCCCTGGGGCAAGACCCAGGTCCCCATGCAATTTTTTTAATGATTTTTAGTTTAACTACTTCTTTGTATTATAGTCAGCTTCCATTTTGTGTGTCTCTAACATCCATTTTGTGAAAATATGCTCAAGTCTTGCTAATCTAGTTTCGTTTTTCCATAATACTGTAATCTTCTGTTGAGTTTCATTTCTTGTAAAGCACGTGATATTTTAGAAATAATTAGTTTCACTGTGGGCGTCAGACTGTACTTGTGCGTCTCTGTATATGATTGGATAATCTGTTAAAGGGCGGTACTTACTGAAAAGCGCTCTTATATCGACACCCAAGAATAAAGATTAGATTTGCTCGGAGAGAAACCTGCTGTGTATATGTTTCTTTATCTCAAAGGGCAAATCTCCCAGATCTGGTTTCGGTATTGAATGGCACACCAAAGCAGAGAATACCCCTAATCTTGATTTATTTCCTTTCAGTTTGGGAGCTCGTTCCGCGATCGATTATTATATGTCGGGTGAGTAGACTTGATATATATCTTCTCTCACCGTGACCTCTATTTAGAAATCGTTCCTTTAACGGGACCTGGGATTTATGTAGAAATCGTTTTTAGACTTTGAAGAAAGTCCAGCGCTGTTGAGATAACAGCGACAGCCTTAAAGGGGGGCTGGATGGGCTTTAGGAAGCCCATTAGATAAGAGCTATTCTGTGTAATAGCATATGCTTTAGAAAAAAAGCATCTGTTCGGTGTGAACAGTAGGACTCTGTGAAGTCCGTAAGACTGCGGCAGCCGTCTGTTCGGGGGTGGACAGTCGTTAATGTGGACCTCGGGTGGGTCCCTGGGACTTTGTGAAGTCCGTAGGTCAATGATAATACAGTACTGTAATTACAAAACAAAACAAGACGTCTGCTAAGGTGTGCTGGACAAAACCGATCTCTTTGCTTTTCTTATCTTTTGCGTAGAGGATAAGCTAATTTGTAAACTGTCTGTGTGGAATTTGTCAGCGTTTGTAAGGTAAGACAACGCCTTCCACTGCTCCGTGTTATCATAGGACTTAGATTTAAGAGCGACAGACGTGCCTTCCTATGAATTTTGTGATTGATGGAAGTTCCCGATCGAAACGCAGAGTAATGCTACAGTATCCGGTGATGTATTGATGTTTATTCTTAATGATTTATGTATGAATGTTTTGACTAGAGAGTTAGCAGAAAATAGCAGTGTTAAATAATATTTTCTTAAGGTAATGATTCCTTTTGCTGCTATGCAGGGAAAGTCAAGATTTGGATGTTTGGCTTTTTGCCAACATGGTTCAAGTACTTATATCTCGCTAAACGTAATAGATATTGTGAAGAATTGTTTGCGGCATTGGTAGTACAGAAGTTACAAGTACTGTTTGAACCTGTTGGCACTCTGCCAAAAATAAAAAATAAATTTGAAATAAAAAAAAAAAAAGAAAATTTGTTTGGTTGTAAATAATAAAAAAGTAATAATGTATGAAGCTTGTCTATAAAGGAGTGCTTATTGGCAAATTGCCAAAAAAAAAAAAAAAAAAATAAAATGAAAGAAAGACAAAAGAAAATGCTGTAGGAGATCTCCGGCTGGACGGGGGGTCCCTATGGCATCCTAGCCCAAAAGCTGCCCAAGATAGGTTAGCAGAGCCATGGGATGGTGAATTTAGAGGTTAAATTAACTTTCTCCATGCCTTTATCAGGCGCCCGCCTCCTCCCCCTTACATTCCATAACCAGATAGGAGCAGCACAGACACAAGGACACAGAGAATAGCAGAATGAGTTTGAGTTTGAAACAAAAGGGATCTTAAAGGGAAATTATCTTGTTCTATATTAACAAAAGAGAAGGTAAGAAAAGTAAAGAAGGCAATTGTGACTATAGGTTTGTACAAGACCTAAGGGCCATCAATAGCCTAGTGGTACCGATTGCCCCAAAAGTGCCTGATGTGCCATCAATATTTACCGCCATACATTACGATGCAGAGTATTTTACTGTGATTGATTTATTGAACGCATTTTTATTTCCGTCCCTGTGGATGAGGAGGCACAACCAATCTTTGCTTTATGTTTTTTTTTTAAAACCGCCAACTAACATGGTGCAGAATGCCCCAGGGCTATATAGACTCCCTTGCAGCCTATTCCAAACTACTCTCAGAGCTTGGATACCAGGATATTGTTCATCCCTGCTGCAGTATGTGGATGAATTCCTCGTCTGCAGTTCTACTCGGGTGGCCGCCCTGGAGGATGGGAGGGATCTTTTGAAATGTATTTTTGAAAGTGGTCACAAAGTGTCAAAGAAAAATTGCAATGGTGTCAGAAAAGGTTGAATATTTTGGTTTTGTACTCTCAAAAGGAGAAAGGAAAGTCAATCACAGAAGAGCTATGGCTCTTGTGGGTCTGCCCCGCCCACTTGCTAAGAAAGACATGTTCACCTTTCTTGGTAATTATGATTGGTTACTGCCACCAATGAGTACCTGACTGTTCCTACTACAATCTCCTGAGACAAGCCACAGGTTTACACATGCCAGATTGTATAAAATGGTCAAATGAAATGTGCAATGCTTTTGTGTATTTGAAAAATGCTATGGTAATGGCTCCAGGGCTCGGCCTCCCTAACTAGGAAAAATGTTTAATTTGTTTGCAGAAAAAATGTTTCATTTGTTTGCAAGGGAAAATTGTAAGGACGTGTCAGGTGTCCTCGCTCAGGAGCATGGAGACAAGTTGCGCCCTATTTTTTTTCAAAGATGGTTCCGGTGCAGGTTCAAGGCATGCCTGTGTGTCTCAGAGGCATCCTATTCGATGATGGTTTTGAGATGGCCACTTCTTTCACTCTGGGGCACGACACTACACTTCACACCACCCACAATGTATGAAAAATGTACATACACAGCACATGTCTGCTCATAGGTTGAGTTGATCTTGATGTCTAATCCAAAATTGCACATCAAATATGCTTCTCCCACTTCAGGACCAGCACCAATACAAATGCCCTTTTAGGATTAAAAGGAGAGCAGAATCCACATCAAAACACTTCACACCACCCACAATGTATGAAAAATGTACATACACAGCACATGTCTGCTCAAAAGGTTGAGCGGCTATGAGTTGATCTTGATGTCCAATCAAAAATTGCACATCAAATATGCTTCTCCCACTTCAGGACCAGCACCAATACAAATGCCCTTTTAGGATTAAAAGGAGAGCAGAATGAGGTTGTGCCACAACATGATTGCATAGACCTCATTCACCAAGACACATCACCCAGGTCTGATGTATCTTCCACAACACTGCAGAGCATACACAGGCCAACAAACAGATAGCCAAGGGAAATGCTCTGGCTGATTAGCTGCTAAACAAGCTGCTACTTCACAAAATGCACAGATCCAAATGCCCATGCTAGTACCAGAATTGTTGTTTTTGTTTTTGTTTTTTGTTTTTTGATCAGGTTCTTTCAGATTTGCAGGTATGTGCAAACGAAGCTGATCTCAGAGGTTGGAACAAAATAGGTGTGCAGAAAGATCCAAAGACTGGACTTCTCTGCAAAGAGGGGAAGCCATGTATACCAGTAGCTAGTGCATCACTTTTTGTAGCTAGTGCATCACTTTTTATGCATCATTTTTATTTCCCATTTCCATGGAATAGGTCACAGAGGCTGGAAAGCCACGTGTGAACTATTGGAGAAAGACTTTTACATTACAGAACTTTCCTGGCCAATTTTATGTAGCAAGATGCATCACATGTATCAGGAACAACCCACACAAGGCCGAACATGAACACCTGATATATCCAACAATTCCTTTTACACATTTGCAGATTGACTTCACACACATGCCCAAACTAGGCAAAAGACAGGAATATTTTTTGGAAATTGTGGACAAGTTCTCAAGTTGAGTTGAACTTTTTGTCACCACAAAAGAAGATGCACAAACAGTAGTGAGGATCCTCGTTCAGGAAATCATTCCTCGATGGGGATGCCCACTTCTTATAAACTCAGACAGACAATGGACCTACATTTGTATCAAGGGTCTGCCAGGACTGGGTAAAAAACTCTCAAGATAGAACGGAAGTTTCACATTCCCTAACACCCTCAAAGCTCAGGGATAGTAGAAAGAATAAACAGAACAATAAAAAAAAAACAAAATAAGAAAGGCCACAGGAGGAACCTTTGCCAACTGGAAGAAGGTCCTCCCAGCAGTCCTGACAGAAATAAGAATGACCCTTCCAAGACAACAGTGTATTCACCTTTTGATGTCTTGATGGGTCGACTTTTCCCCACCCCATGGGCCAGAGCACATTTAATGATAGAAAAGGGAGATTTAGACTTATTACAGGAAGAATATGTAAGGTAATTGGTTGAAACATTGTAAACAGTTGAGAGAAATGTTGCTCGCACCTTTTCTTTTTCTTCACAGGAAACTACTCGCCCCTTCAAATTGGGAGACACCGTGGTGGTCCAACAGCTGAACAGAAATAAGAAGCAAGAGTATCCCTTTGGACCTCCTACCACAGTGGTTGCAGTGACCAGAACAGCCATCCTAGTGGAAAAATTGCCAGTCCTGGATCCATGCCAACAGAGTAAAAAAGGTTGCCCAAAGCCCCAAGAGCAAGAAGGAGATCTTGGATACAGGAGGCCCTCAAGCAGAAGTCCAAGCAGATGAAGGAGTTCCTGGGAAAGCAGGTCCGGCCAGAGAAGATGACCTCGCTTACTTCACCACAGACTTCTGACAAGGCATTCTGCCCACTAATCCTGATCTCTCTGACAGTGTTCCTACCCACCTGGATCACCACTAACTGTATCTACCACCCTGAAGATTTGGGTGCAATTAAAAGTATCTGTGGGAACACAAACACACACACACACAAGAACATTATATTGACACAAGCTAGAACCAAGAGAGAGATTGGAGATAGTTTTACTGATAAGATGCTTTTGCTAAAATTTAAGTATGCTTATGCTAAAAAAATCAGGGTATGAAGAATGTTGAATATGTAGCATATTAAGCGCTGCGCGGACTGTTATATAAATCCTGTATAATAATAATAATAATAATAATAATATTACATCCTAGCACTGCCCGAATTGCCCTTTTGGCGGTACCTTTAAATGTTTCCTCCTTTCTCAATGAGACTCCTCCTGTATTCTTGACTAACATATCCACTCTGTACTTAAACAACATTGTTACCTTTCCAATAGCAGGTAGAAGTCATTCCCCTGTTTGGTGTTTTAATTTAGGGAATGAGACACAGACTAACCTCTCTTTATGCAGCAGGTCAATATTTAATATCTCCATGTGCGAATCCGGAGTCTCTGCCCCTGCCTGCTCACTGTTTCAAGTAACTGACCCAGGGTTAAACTGTACTTTGCATAACTTTTTCTTTTTCTCTAAAAATGTAGGTGAAATATTACACTAATTTATAATCGCAACACAGGACAAGTACACTCATGAGTTTGTCGCTAAGAGACCTTTTGCACTGGGACAAAGTATCCATGTATGTTGTAGGAAAGTGTGTTATCCCTGGGTGCCCCTCCATGTTAAGGGATGGTGTTACCTTGTATCCTTGTTATCTGTCATGAGAATGGTAAGGGATTATAAAAGGGGACATCCACTAGAGGCCAGCTCCAGCAGGAAGCTAGGGACATTGCTAAAACATGGAGCCCATTTGCCAATGCAGGATTTGAGCTTGGAGGTATATTTTTATGGTTAAAAGACATTGTCCTTGTTATGGTATTTATCCTTGCCCTGATTCTTTACCTCTGTTTTAAATTTTGCACTCACATAATTGCGCACCTTCGATCTCCTGATGATAAGGTTCTATCTCACATGACATACATGAAGAGTCATCAGGCAATCTATGCCACAGCCCCAAAGAAGTATTAAAGCACAACATAGAATGTAGAGATACTCTTATATGATCTAAGAGGGGATTGAAGGGATATTTAGTTTAACTACTTCTTTATATTAGAGTCAGCTTCCATTTTGTGTGTCTCTAACATCCATTTTGTGAAATATGCTCAAGTCTTGCTAATCTAGTTTCGTTTTTCCATAATACTGTAATCTTCTGTTGAGTTTCATTTTCTTGTAAAGCACTTGATATTTTAGAAATAATTGGTTTCACTGTGGGCGTCAGACTGTACTTGTGCGTCTCTGTATATGATTGGATAATCTGTTAAAGGGCGGTACTTTCTGAAAAGCCCTTTTATATCGACACCCAAGAATAAAGATTAGATTTGCTCGGAGAGAAACCTGCTGTGTATATGTTTCTTTATCTCAAAGGGCAAATCTCCCAGATCTGGTTTCGGTATTGAATGGCACACCAAAGCAGAGAATACCCCTAATCTTGATTTATTTCCTTTCACATAGCAGAGAATACCCCTAATCTTGATTTATTTCCTTAAACAGAGTAATGGGGTTAGGTTGGGATGTGGGAGCAAAGGTTAAACATTTGCTTAATATGGAGATCTCCTCACTGGACATAATATGACTAGATAGGTTAAAAATTTTAACTGTATCTTTTTTTTTTTTTTTTTTTTTTGAGGTTTGGCTCCTCTTTTATGAGGCTTGGTGGGGGGACTGATCCCTAAAAAAATTACCGGAACCAAAGTTGGCATGGTGACTGGGTCAGTAGATAAGGCAGTGTATCAAACATGTTCAGTATAAAGAAGAGAAGACCTGAGTTTTTTTTTGCAAAGACTGTGACACCAGGCAGGGCCATACAGCAAGCTTCACTGAATCAGGAAAGAAGGTAAATATGCTACCAAGTGGGCTGGACTCAAGGGGGTGGGGGGAAATAATTAAAGAACAATGTCGCCAAAGTGACGTCCTTTAGGGCTGGTTCACATCAGCATCTGCACTGCAGCACAGCAGCTGGTGTGCGGTGCGATTCGGCTGAGATCACTGCAGTGATCATGAGCCGAGCTCAGCGGATTGCACTGTTTTTTTTTTTTTGTAATGAGAAGCAATAATGAACAAAATAACTGCATCACTTGCTAAGTGACAAATGAAAGAAGAATTCCAGGTATGGATATTTTTGCATAATTGCAGGGCTGGCCCAATACATTGTGCTGCCTGGGTCCAAGAATGAAATGCTGCCCCCCCCCCTAAAAAAAATCACGCCCTCCAAAAGACTCCCACATCCTTTATTTTATATCATGGACAGGCTAGGGTAGTATATAGACAGGCTAGGGTAGTATATGAACAGGCTAGGGTAGTATATAGACATGTTAGAGCAGTATAGGGGCGGGCTAGGGTAGTATAGGGGTGGGCTAGGGTAGTATATAGACAGGCTAGGGCAGTACAGGGGCAGGCTAGGGTAGAATGTAGACAGGCTAGGGCAGTATAAGGATGGGCTAGGGTAATATTGGGGTGGGTTAGGGTAGTATAATGGCAAGCTAGGGTTGTATAGTTATCTTTGGGCATGACAGCTTATGCAACATTTTGCCATCCAGCAGATTAGCAGCTATTACTAGAAAAAATGATGGACACCCTTTGTGTCCTGTCACACAGAAATAATTTATATGACCTCTGTTGCTCTCTCCCAGTGCTCACACATTCTTCAGTGCCTAGCCTCACGCATGCACCAGAGCAGAAGAAGGTGGGCCGGGCACGAGGTCGGCCACACCCCCTCCTCCAGTTCCACCCAATAGAAATGCAAGCCTCGCAAGCTGCGCCCGAACTTCGGCTGCTGGTGGATCCGGTGTGGAAGGGATCTTTCATTGCTCTCTGTCTCCTCTGGGTACCCCACCTCCGGCAGCACACACACACGCCCCTGAGCTCTTCATGTGTGCTCGGGTGTTTAACAGCCAGTGTTAGACTGTGTGCAAGTATCCTTGTGCCTGGCAACTATAAGTATGCGTGTTGAGGGCAGCAGTGCAGTAGAGTAGCCCAGTCCGCCCCTGGATGACACACAAAACTGCCAGGAAAAAAAACCCTTGGGGCTCAATTTGCCGCCCCTCTCGAAGTGCTACTTGGGTCCTATGGACCCAGCAAGACCCATTGTAGAGCCAGCCCTGACTGTATACCACACCTGTGGGATCACTCTAGAAGCTGAAAATCACTGTAGTAGGCACCGCTACTAGATTATAGGTCCTGTGGACCTCACTGTTCAGCCTCTCAACCTTGTCCAATCAGATAACTGTACTGTACTGTAATTGTGTTGTCGCTGCGTAAACTGTTGGCGCTATATAAATCGTGTATAATAATAATAATAATGATAATAATAATAACACTTTGCTTTCACTGAGAAAATGCAAAGCAATCTTTAAATGGCACCAATGCCAAGCAGGTGACCTTTGTGTTAACAACGCAGCAGGGCACAGGGCCTAGAATCTAGTGGAGATCACTAGAGTAGTGTTGTCTACTATAGTGGTTTCCAGCTTCTAGGGCATCCCACAGGTAGGGTCGCTGAACCCTACCTAAATCTGTAAATACAGAGAATACCCAGAGCTTGAATTCTTCTTTAAAAAAGGCAGAACTGGCAGAACATTTTGTTTTTTTTTGCATTTTTTTCCCTGAAGGAGAAATGCTGCTTATTTTTCAGGTATTTCAAATAACATTTGAATGAAGACTTTTCTTAAGAGTCTGTGGGTACATTGTGTATGCTATTATTCACCTTATAGAGCAAAATATGAAACTCATTTTTAATACTTGTACTCATCTTAAAATAATGATTTTCCAAATATGAGCATTTAACCTAATAACACACAATATTTAAATCCTGTTTTCCAATAGATGTGGCCCAGATCCATCTATATACGAGCCTGACACCCAGAATATTTTTCTGTCATTCTTTATGTTTAGTAACTATTACATATTATATATTTTTTTGCCTGTTGTAAATTTAAAAACGTAAACCATATACCATAATGGGTTCAAATATATGCACTGGCTGTTAAGTGGTTCTAAAGCCTAAACATATTTTACCTTAACCGCTTCCCGACCAGCCGCCGCAGTTATACAGCAGCAGGATGGCTCCCCTGCGCGAGCCGTTGTAGCTGTACTTTGGCTATTTAAGACGCTTTAGCACCCGCAGCATGTCCCTGGAGCCGATGCGTGTGCCCGGCAGGCGCGATGACCGCCGGGCACCCACGATCGCTCGTGACAGAGCGAGAACCGGGATCTGCGCTCGAGACAGATCGTGTCTCCTCCCCTAGTCAGTCCCACCCCCCCAAGTTAGAACACACCTAGGGAACACAGTTAACCCCTTGATCACCCCCTAGTGTTAACCCCTTCCCTGTTAATGACATTTGTGACTATTTTTAGCTCTGATCGCTGTATAAATGTCATTGGTCCCAAAAAAAGTGTCAAAAATGTCCGATATGTCTGCCGCAATGTCGCAGTCACGATAATAAATGCTGATCACCGCCATTACTAGTAAAAAAAAATAATAATAATAAAAATGTCATAAATCTATCCCCTATTTTTTAGACGCTAGAACTTTAGCACAAACCAATCAATGTACGCTTATTGCAAATTTTTTTACCAAAAATATGTAGAAGAATCCATTTTAGCCTAAAATGAGGAAAAAATTTGTTTTATAAAAAAAAAAAGAAATGGGATATTTACAAAAAGTGCAAAATATTGTGTTTTTCTCTATTTTTCTCTATCTCAATTTTTTTTGTTTTATAGCGCAAAAAATAAAACCACAGAAATCAAATACCACCAAAAGAAAGCTCTATTTGTGGAGGAAAAAGGACATCAATTTTGTTTGGGTATAATGTCGCACGACCGCACAATTGTCAGTTAAAGCGACGCAGTGCCGTATCGCAAAAAATGGCCTGGTCAGGAAGGGGGGAAATTCTTCTGGGGCTGAAGTGGTTAATGCATTCATTGCATTAAGGTAAAACATTTTTTTTAGGTATCAGTACCCCTCCCCCACCCCTTTTATGCACATCTGCATCTCTTCTCTCCCCTCACTTCCTGGTCTCACTGGTTTTGCTGAGGCAGCAGGAGTCATTGGCTCCCCCTGCTGTCAATGAAAGTCAGTGGCAAGAGAGCAGGGGCGGGGCTGAGGAAGCGGCTTCCTATGGGGGCACTCACTGGGCAGGAAGAGCTAGGAGCTCCGATTTAGGACCTGAGAGAAGGAGGTTCAGGGCCACTCTGTGCAACTCCACTGTTTGTAAATTATTTATTTTAAAGAAATAACAATCACTTTAAAGAGACTCTGGGGTTGGTTTACAAAAGACAATTAGGCTATTTGCTTTGCAAGGGAAGCTGGCCACAGAGCATAGTAAAAACTTTAATTAGCAAAGTTTACCCAACCATATGCAAGAACATAAAACTACAACCTTTTGCTTGCACATGATTTGATGATAGAAGTCAGCAGAGCTTCACCTCATTCACTGAGCTAAGTAGAAAAAAAATCCCTTGAAAAGTGCAACTTGCAACATAAACAGCCTATTTGCCTTTAGTAAACCCCTATGCCAATCTAAGTGCAGGCATCCAGAGGCCCCTGCCATGTCCCTGCAACAGCATTCATTGCCCTCGGCTTTACCAGGCTGTTCTGTATAGGGACAGTTCCAACAATTTCAGTTTGAAGCTTTCCCACTGCCCTACACACATTCTAATTGGCCTGTCACTGTGATAGGTTGTCTCTCAAGCCAATAGGAACATGTTCAAAGTGAGAGGGTAAATGTAGTAAAGAGAAATGAATGCTGCTGCAGGTATATACTGTACATATATAGTCATGATATAATCCTCCAATGTGAAAGCAAGGGTCTCACTACATTCAGGCTCTAGGCACACTAGCTTAAAAAAAAAAAATGCTCCTAGCAGCAGATTCTAAGCAATTGTGTTTTTTCTGTTTCTAGAAGCAAATAGAGTTATCCTATGTGTCCATGCACACTATTTTAATCACAAAGCATTTTTGAAACTTCAGCTTCTAGGGAAAAAAAATATTTTTTTGCGTTTTTGGGAGCAATTTGCCAACAGAAAAAAACACTGACAGCTCCTACAAGTTCCTAAATGCTGCTAACCGGTCCTAAGCACCGGTTTCCATTTTTTCTTCTTAGCGGGTGCCTTAGCAAACAGTGAATAATTGGTTGTTAAGGAGTGGGCCAGCAAGCCGGCCGACGTGTTCCTAAAAACCGATGACTCAACAGCTTTCCGCAGGGTTCCCCGCTGACAGCTGAATGTAAACAAAAGAATTGGTGGCAATTAAAACTTGATAAAAAAAACTGCGTGTGGGTCCCCCAATCCAAACCAGGCCCTTTGGATCTGGTATGAATTTTAAGGAGAATCCCAGTCCAATGTTTTTTTAAATGGCATGGGGGTCCCCCCAAAATCCATACCAGACCCTTATCCAAGCATGCAGCCTGGCAGGCCAGGAAAGAGGTGGGCACGAACGAGCACTCCCCCTCCTGGGGGGGGAGCCCCCTGTCCCAAAGCCCTCAACATGGGGGGGTGCTTCGGGGCAGGGGGATCCCCCCCAAGGCACCTTGTCCCAATGGCAAAGGGGACAAGGGCCTCTTACCCACAACCCTGGCTGGTGGTTGTGGGGTTCTGTAAGCAGGGGGCTTATCAGAATCTGGAACCTCCCTGTAACAAGGGGACCCCCAGATCCCACCCACCCCCCCCCCCATTGTGAATGAGTAGGGAAAAAGAGTAGTGTAAATAAAGACAGGAGACAGTTTTTGACAAGTTGTTTATTAAAAAAATGTAAATATTTCTTATGCCGACCTGAAAAAAAAAAGAGGTCCGCACCCAAGCCTGGCTCCTGTCAAATGACAGCTCTGTTGCAGGGCATGTTGGTTTGATGATGTCCAAGGGGGCGGAGTCACCCGGTAATGTTTATTTAGTGGTGGAAGGTGGTGGAGCTGTCAGTCGGCAGGAGCCAGAGTCAGGTGCGGACCTTTTTTTTTCAAGTCAGCGGCTAGCGTTCATTGTAATTGGTTCTACACCAGGGTACAGTTTTTTTTTTTTTAATAAATGACTTGTCAAAAACTGGCTCCTCCACACTTCTCTTTTTATTTATTTTTTACTCCCACCCCTCCCCCACCACTTGCTGGCCTGCCAGGCAGCATGCTCAGATAAAGGTCTGGTACGGATTTTTTTTTTCCTTTTTTTTACATTTTGGCTTGGGGTTCCCCTTAAATTCCATATCAGACATGTAGGGCCTGGTATGGATTCAGGAGGGAGGTCCTGCAGTTTTTTTTTTTATAATGCTGGCATTCTTTTGTTCACATTTAGCTGTCAGCGGGAAGTTCCACTGACAGCCGATGAGTCATCCATTGTTAAGGACATGGCAGACGCCCGCTCCTTAACAGGCCACTAGTCGCTGGTAAACACAGACACAAAAAATTCCAGACCAAAAACCATAAATATGAGCATTTTTTTAAGCCATTTTTCTGGTGTTTTTAACAGCTGCTAGTGTGGATGGAGCCTTATAGCAGATCAATTTGCTGATATGAAGCCAGGGGGTATATCCTTGGCCTAAGAGCATTTGAAAAAAATGCACTGTTTGTTTTTGTTTTATTAATTTTTTTAAGTAGTGGTATGCTCACAGAAGTTCCATATCACTGCCTTTTAAACAGATCCCTTGATCCCTCAATGGTCTTTCCTGCCCATCTATACCATGAAGCAACACATTCAGAATACATGGCTACACTTTGTTCAGTTACAAAGGCCATCTGTGTTAAGAGGTATAGGAGCTCTGTAATGGTGTATTACAAGCTGTTCACCTTTTATCACTAGTAGGGATGAGCCGAACACCCCCGGGTTCGGTTCGCACCAGAACCTTCGAACGGACCGAAAGTTCGCGCGAATTTTCGAACCCTATACGTTATAATGGACGCGAACGTTCGAAATCAAAAGTGCTAATTACAACGGCCAATATGCATGTTAATGTCATAAAACAGGTTTGGGGACCCGGGTCCTGCCCCAGGGGACATATATCAATGCAAAAAGAACTTTTAAAAACTAACGTTTTTTCGGGAGCAGTCATTTTAATGATGCATAAAGTGAAAAAAAAAAAAAGTGAAATTTTCCTTTAAATATGGTCCCTGGGGGGTGTCTAAAGTATGCCTGTGAAGTGGCATGTGTTTCCCGTGTTTAGAACTGTCCTTGCACAAAATGACATTTGTAAAGGAAAAAAAGAAGCCATTTAAAACCACTTGCGGCTTTAGGTTTGTTCTTAAGTAGAATCTGAACAGGTACATTATGAAGTGTAGCTCCATCCCCAAAAAATCTATTTTTAAGCTTTTTGGAGAACATAGGGAGGGGTTATCACCCCTGTAACATTTGCTGTCTTTGCACATCTGTTCAGAACATGTCACCTCACTTTCCGTCCCAATGACAAATGTTTTTGGAAAAAGTGGGGTTTTAATTGAAACAAGGATTGGTGATAAAGTATCAGTAGAGAGGAGATACCTTTTTCCCAAATTAAATCTAACAGGATAGAATTTCCCTTCCTAGGGGTAGATTTCCTCTCACTTCCTGTTTTCTCTTTCCATTTGCAAGTAGGAGTCGTTTGTAAGTTGGATGTTTGAAAGTAGGGGCCTGGCGTATATACTCTGCAGAAATTTGCCCTATTAGATGTTGGTGTAGCCACAAGACTGGTGGGCACAGGAATGGGCCCTGCTGTGAGTTAATAGATCAAGATTTGTAATTGCATGCACCTGTTGAACAGGGCAGAAAAATTGGGGGTGGGGGTGGTGGTGGTGGTGGTGGACGGTGTTGCCACAAGACTGTAAGCTCTCACAGTTACTCTTGGTGGGCGCAGGAATGGGCCCTGCTGTGAGTTATTAGATCAAGATTTGTAATTGCAAGCACCTGATGAACAGGGCAGAAAATTTGGGCCTTTGGCGGTGGTGGTGGACGGTGTTGCCACAAGACTGTAAGCTCTCACAGTTACTCTTGGTGGGCGCAGGAATGGGCCCTGCTGTGAGTTATTAGATCAAGATTTGTAATTGCAAGCACCTGATGAACAGGGCAGAAAAATTGGGCCTTTGGCGGTGGTGGTGGACGGTGTTGCCACAAGACTGTAGGCCCTCATAGTTACTCTTGGTGGGCGCAGGAATGGGCCCTGCTGTGAGTTATTAGATCAAGATTTGTAATTGCAAGCACCTGATGAACAGGGCAGAAAAATTGGGCCTTTGGCGGTGGTGGTGGACGGTGTTGCCACAAGACTGTAGGCCCTCATAGTTACTCTTGGTGGGCGCAAGAATGGGCCCTGCTGTGAACTATTAGATCAAGATTTGTAATTACCCGCCCCTGTTAAACAGGGGCTGAAAAATTGTGCCTTAGGCACTGGTGCTGGTGCCACAACACTGCAACCCCTCACAGATACTGTACTTGGAGCACAGCAGTCACACGTGTTGCGAAGCATTTTTTTAAAAAATTTTAAGTACACGCCCCTGTTAAACAGGGGCTGAAAAATTGTGCCTTAGGCACTGGTGCTGGTGCCACAACACTGCAACCCCTCACAGATACTGTACTTGGAGCACAGCAGTCACACGTGTTGCGAAGCATTTTTTAAAAAAATTGTAAGTACACGCCCCTGTTAAACAGGGGCTGAAAAATTGTGCCTTAGGCACTGGTGCTGGTGCCACAACACTGCAACCCCTCACAGATACTGTACTTGGAGCACAGCAGTCACACGTGTTGCGAAGCATTTTTTTAAAAAATTGTAAGTACACGCCCCTGTTAAACAGGGGCTGAAAAATTGTGCCTTAGGCACTGGTGCTGGTGCCACAACACTGCAACCCCTCACAGATACTGTACTTGGAGCACAGCAGTCACACGTGTTGCGAAGCATTTTTTTTTTAAATTGTAAGTACACGCCCCTGTTAAACAGGGGCTGAAAAATTGTGCCTTAGGCACTGGTGCTGGTGCCACAACACTGCAACCCCTCACAGATACTGTACTTGGAGCACAGCAGTCACACGTGTTGCGAAGCATTTTTTTTAAAAATTGTATGTACACGCCCCTGTTAAACAGGGGCTGAAAAATTGTGCCTTAGGCACTGGTGCTGGTGCCACAACACTGCAACCCCTCACAGATACTGTACTTGGAGCACAGCAGTCACACGTGTTGCGAAGCATTTTTTTATAAAAATTGTATGTACACGCCCCTGTTAAACAGGGGCTGAAAAATTGTGCCTTAGGCACTGGTGTGGTGGCATGGATCATTGAGGAGGAGGAAGAGGATAGTCAGTGAACATAAGAGGACAGTCACTCAGCATCAGCATAGGCAGTCTTGAAGGGATGTGACATTAAAAATTATTCGGTTATATCCGCCTCAGGTGCCTGGTAGCTGGTGGTGATCCAAGACTGATTCATTTTGATGAAGGTCAGTCGATCAACCGAGGCGGTGGACAGGCGCACCCTATGATCGGTGACAAATCCTCCAGCAGCACTGAATGTGCGTTCGGAAAGAACGCTGGAGGCAGGACAGGCCAGTAGCTCAATTGCATACTGTGCAAGCTCTGGCCAGTGATCCATCCTCAGGACCCAGTAAGCCAGAGGATTTTCGGTGGGAAAGGTGTCCAAGTCTGACCTTGCCCCAAGGTATTCCTGCACCATGTATATCAGACGCTGGCGATGGTTGCTGGAACCGATCATACCTTGGGGCTGCGGACTAAAAAATTGTCTGAACGCATCGGTCAGACGTCCACCTTCCCCACCGCTCCTTCTGCTACTGACCGAAGCCTCAGCAACTCCTCGCCCAGGACCAGGAGTTTGTAACCTCCCAGTTTCTGGGAACGCGTTGCACAGACCTTTCTGCAAGGCCTCCCTGAGATGTCTCATCCTCTGCTCCCTCTGCGACGGCAAGATAAGGTCCGCAACCTTACCCTTGTACCGCGGATCAAGGAGAGTGGCCAGCCAGTAATGGTCCCTCTCCTTGATCCGAAGAACACAAGGATCCTTCCGCAGGCTTTGCAGGATCAGGGAGGCCATGCAGCGTAGGTTAGCTGAGGCATTCGGTCCGGAGTCTTCTGGGTCACTGAGGATGACATGATCGCCAGCCACCTCCTCCCAGCCACGTACAAGTCCACTGGTTTGTTGGGACTGTACATCATCCCTAAAAGACTGCTGCTGCTGATGCTGAGTGCCAGGCTCCACCTCCATGCTCACACAATCCTCCTCCTCCTCCTCCTCCTCCTCATCCTCTTCCTGTGTGATGGGTGGGACAGAAGGAACACTGTCCGGATAAAGGGGGCCTTGAGAGGCAAGGAAGTCCTCCTCTTCCTGCCTCTGTTCTGCCTCAAGTGCCCTGTCCATTATCCCACGCAGCGTATGCTCCAACAGGTGGACAAGAGGGACAGTGTCACTGATGCATGCACTGTCACTGCTCACCATCCTCGTGGCCTCCTCAAATGGTGAGAGGACAGTGCATGCATCCCTGATCATGCTCCACTGACGTGGGGAAAAAAAACCAAGCTCCCCTGACCCTGTCCTGGTGCCGTAGTCGCAAAGGTACTCATTGATGGCCCTCTGCTGCGTGTGCAGTCGCTGCAGCATGGCCAACGTTGAGTTCCACCTGGTGGGCATGTCACATATTAGGCGGTTCTTGGGCAGGTTCAGCTCCTTTTGCAGCTCAGTCAGCCGAGCACTGGCATTATAAGATCGGCAGAAATGCACACAGACTTTCCTGGCCTGCCTCAGGACATCCTGTAAGCCTGGGAACCTGCCCAAGAACCGCTGCACCACCAGGTTGAGGACGTGAGCCATGCAGGGCACATGGGTGAGCTGCCCCTGTCGCAGGGCGGAGAGGAGGTTGGTGCCATTGTCAGAAACGACCATTCCTGGCTTAAGCTGACGTGGCGTCAACCACCTCTCGGCCTGCCCCTGCAGAGCTGCCAGAACCTCTGGCCCAGTGTGGCTCCTGTCCCCCAAACACACCAGCGCAAGCACGGCATGGCATCTTTTTGCCTGCGTACTTGCTTAGCCCCTTGTACGCCTACGGAGCACCGCTGGTTCCAAGGACAGAGCACTGGAGGAAGAAGAAGAGGAGGGGGTGGAGGAGAGAGGTGTGTCACAACCAGTAGCAGTAGTAGCGTTTTGGAGGCGTGGTGGCGGAACAACCTCCAACACTACTGCACCTTGTCCTGCATCCCTCCCAGCTGCCAATAGAGTGACCCAATGGGCCGTGAAAGAAAGGTACCGTCCCTGTCCATGCCTGCTGGACCATGAGTCAGCGGTAATATGCACCTTACCGCTGACCGCCCTGTCCAGCGAGGCATGGACATTGCCTTCCACATGCCGGTAGAGAGACGGAATCGCCTTCCGTGAGAAAAAGTGGCGTTTGGGAACCTGCCACTGAGGAACCGCACATTGAACAAACTCACGGAAGGGGGCCGAGTCTACCAACTGAAAAGGCAGCAGTTGAAGTGCTAGCAATTTAGCCAAGCTAGCATTCAACCGCTGGGCATGTGGATGGCTGGGAGTGTACTTCTTTCTACGGTCCAGCAGCTGGGGCAGGGAAATTTGCCTGCTGCAATCGGACGTCGGTGTACTGCAAGTACTTGGTTGTGACACACCTAATTCTACACCTTCAGTCCTCTCAGAGCAGCTTTCAGAGAGGACTGAAGGTGTAGTGGGAATGGAGATCCCAGCTGATGAGGAGCAAGGAGAGGTCCGCTTAGTTCTTTGGTGTGGGTCTTTTATGTGTGCCTGCCAACGAGCTGCATGGCAGGTCGACATATGTCTGGTCATGCTTGTGGTGCCCCAGCGGCTGATGTTTTGGCCACGCGAGATTCGCTTGAGACAAATATTGCAAATAGCAGTGGTGCGATCTGATGCACTCGTCTCAAAAAAGGCCCACACCAAAGAACTTTTCTGATAACGTGCAGAGGCAGCGCCCTGCACAGGCGGAGCTCTGCGGTGTTGTACAGTTGCTGTGCTGGCCTCTACCTGGCCTCCAGGGGGCATCCTGCCTCGTTGGACATGTGACGCCGCATCCTCCTCCTCCTCGTCCTCCTCCTCATCCTCTCTCCCTTCAGGCACCCACGTGGAGTCAGTGACCTCATCATCCCCTCCCTCTTCACCACTAGAGCAAACCTGGCAGTAAGCTGCAGCTGGTGGAACAGTACTGCCAGATTCCTCAAGCTGGGTATCATCATCCGAGCCTTCGAATCGTTGGGCATCCTCCTGGAGCATGTACCCAACACTGTGCTCAAAGAGTTCGGGGGACTCCTCAGGAGGACATGGTGGGTCTAGGGAAGGGGTGGCTGATGATGCCATTGAGTACGCGTTGGCAGCTGCTCTGCCAGTACCCTGAGCCTGGGTGAGAGAGGATGAGGAGGATGAGGAGGGCTTGGTCATCCATTCTACCAAGCCTTCAGCATGATGCGGCTCCACATGTCCAGCTGCCGAAAACAAAGACGCGCGTGTCCCATGGCCACGTGCTGATGACGATGCACGACCACGTCCACGGCCACGGCCACGTCCACTAGAAACAGAGCCTGCCTGCCCTGTGTTCTTGGCTCTGCACGCTCTGCCTCCCCTTGGCGGTCTTCCAGCCATTGTAGTCGGTAGTCCTGTGGGTGCTGCTGAGAAGAAAATATAGGAGCTCTGTGTGATGCCACTAACACACTAGAAGTCCTATGGGTGCTTCTGCAAAGAAAATAGAGGAGCTCTGTGTGATGCCACTAACACACTAGAAGTCCTGTGGGTGCTGCTGAGAAGACAATATAGGAGCTCTGTGTGATGCCACTAACACACTAGAAGTCCTATGGGTGCTTCTGCAAAGAAAATAGAGGAGCTCTGTGTGATGCCACTAACACACTAGAAGTCCTGTGGGTGCTGCTGAGAAGAAAATATAGGAGCTCTGTGTGATGCCACTAACACACTAGAAGTCCTATGGGTGCTTCTGCAAAGAAAATAGAGGAGCTCTGTGTGATGCCACTAACACACTAGAAGTCCTGTGGGTGCTGCTGAGAAGAAAATATATGTTCTCTGTGTGATGCCACTAACACACTAGAAGTCCTATGGGTGCTTCTGCAAAGAAAATAGAGGAGCTCTGTGTGATGCCACTAACACACTAGAAGTCCTGTGGGTGCTGCTGAGAAGACAATATAGGAGCTCTGTGTGATGCCACTAACACACTAGAAGTCCTATGGGTGCTTCTGCAAAGAAAATAGAGGAGCTCTGTGTGATGCCACTAACACACTAGAAGTCCAGTGGGTGCTGCTGAGAAGACAATATAGGAGCTCTGTGTGATGCCACTAACACACTAGAAGTCCTATGGGTGCTTCTGCAAAGAAAATAGAGGAGCTCTGTGTGATGCCACTAACACACTAGAAGTCCGGTGGGTGCTGCTGAGAAGAAAATATAGGAGCTCTGTGTGATGCCACTAACACACTAGAAGTCCTATGGGTGCTTCTGCAAAAAAAATAGAGGAGCTCTGTGTGATGCCACTAACACACTAGAAGTCCTGTGGGTGCTGCTGAGAAGAAAATATAGGAGCTCTGTGTGATGCCACTAACACACTAGAAGTCCTATGGGTGCTTCTGCAAAGAAAATAGAGGATCTCTGTGTGATGGGACTAACACACTTCAAGTCCTATAGGTGCTTCTGGGAACAAAATATAGGTCTGTGTGATGGGACTAACACACTTCAAGTCCTATAGGTGCTTCTGGGAAGAAAATATAGGATCTCTGTATGATGGGACTAACACACTTCAAGTCCTATAGGTGCTTCTGGGAACAAAATATAGGTCTGTGTGATGGGACTAACACACTTCAAGTCCTATAGGTGCTTCTGGGAACAAAATATAGGATCTCTGTGTGATGGGACTAACACACTTCAAGTCCTATGGGTGCTTCTGGGAAGAAAATATAGGTCTGTGTGATGGGACTAACACACTTCAAGTCCTATAGGTGCTTCTGGGAACAAAAATATATGATCTCTGTGTGATGGGACTAACACACTTCAAGTCCTATAGGTGCTTCTGGGAAGAAAATGTAGGTCTGTGTGATGGGACTAACACACTTCAAGTCCTATAGGTGCTTCTGGGAACAAAAATATATGATCTCTGTGTGATGGGACTAACACACTTCAAGTCCTATAGGTGCTTCTGGGAAGAAAATGTAGGTCTGTGTGATGGGACTAACACACTTCAAGTCCTATAGGTGCCTCTGGGAACAAAATATATGATCTCTGTGTGATGGGACTAACACACTTCAAGTCCTATAGGTGCTTCTGGGAAGAAAATGTAGGTCTGTGTGATGGGACTAACACACTTCAAGTCCTATAGGTGCTTCTGGGAAGAAAATGTAGGTCTGTGTGATGGGACTAACACACTTCAAGTCCTATAGGTGCTTCTGGGAAAAAAATATAGGATCTCTGTGTGATGGGACTAACACACTTCAAGTCCTATGGTGCTTCTGGGAAGAAAATATAGGTCTGTGTGATGGGACTAACACACTTCAAGTCCTATAGGTGCTTCTGGGAAGAAAATGTAGGTCTGTGTGATGGGACTAAACACACTTCAAGTCCTATAGGTGCTTCTGGGAACAAAATATATGATCTCTGTGTGATGGGACTAACACACTTCAAGTCCTATAGGTGCTTCTGGGAAGAAAATATAGGTCTGTGTGATGGGACTAACACACTTCAAGTCCTATAGGTGCCTCTGGGAACAAAATATATGATCTCTGTGTGATGGGACTAACACACTTCAAGTCCTATAGGTGCTTCTGGGAAGAAAATGTAGGTCTGTGTGATGGGACTAACACACTTCAAGTCCTATAGGTGCTTCTGGGAAGAAAATGTAGGTCTGTGTGATGGGACTAACACACTTCAAGTCCTATAGGTGCTTCTGGGAACAAAATATAGGATCTCTGTGTGATGGGACTAACACACTTCAAGTCCTATGGGTGCTTCTGGGAAGAAAATATAGGTCTGTGTGATGGGACTAACACACTTCAAGTCCTATAGGTGCTTCTGGGAACAAAATATAGGATCTCTGTGTGATGGGACTAACACACTACAAGTCCTATGGGTGCTTCTGGGAAGAAAATATAGCTCTGTGTGATGGAACTAACACACTTCAAGTCCTATAGGTGCTTCTGGGAAGAAAATATAGGTCTGTGTGATGGGACTAACACACTTCAAGTCCTATAGGTGCTTCTGGGAACAAAATATATGATCTCTGTGTGATGGGACTAACACACTTCAAGTCCTATAGGTGCTTCTGGGAAGAAAATGCAGGTCTGTGTGATGGGCCTAACACACTTCAAGTCCTATAGGTGCTTCTGGGAACACAATATATGATCTCTGTGTGATGGGACTAACACACTTCAAGTCCTATAGGTGCTTCTGGGAAGAAAATATAGGTCTGTGTGATGGGACTAACACACTTCAAGTCCTATAGGTGCCTCTGGGAACAAAATATATGATCTCTGTGTGATGGGACTAACACACTTCAAGTCCTATAGGTGCTTCTGGGAAGAAAATGTAGGTCTGTGTGATGGGACTAACACACTTCAAGTCCTATAGGTGCTTCTGGGAACAAAATATATGATCTCTGTGTGATGGGACTAACACACTTCAAGTCCTATGGGTGCTTCTGGGAAGAAAATATAGGTCTGTGTGATGGGACTAACACACTTCAAGTCCTATAGGTGCTTCTGGGAACAAAATATATGATCTCTGTGTGATGGGACTAACACACTTCAAGTCCTATAGGTGCTTCTGGGAAGAAAATGTAGGTCTGTGTGATGGGACTAACACACTTCAAGTCCTATAGGTGCTTCTGGGAACAAAATATATGATCTCTGTGTGATGGGACTAACACACTTCAAGTCCTATAGGTGCTTCTGGGAAGAAAATATAGGTCTGTGTGATGGGACTAACACACTTCAAGTCCTATAGGTGCCTCTGGGAACAAAATATATGATCTCTGTGTGATGGGACTAACACACTTCAAGTCCTATAGGTGCTTCTGGGAAGAAAATGTAGGTCTGTGTGATGGGACTAACACACTTCAAGTCCTATAGGTGCTTCTGGGAAGAAAATGTAGGTCTGTGTGATGGGACTAACACACTTCAAGTCCTATAGGTGCTTCTGGGAAGAAAATATAGGTCTGTGTGATGGGACTAACACACTTCAAGTCCTATAGGTGCTTCTGGGAACAAAATATATGATCTCTGTGTGATGGGACTAACACACTTCAAGTCCTATAGGTGCTTCTGGGAAGAAAATATAGGTCTGTGTGATGGGACTAACACACTTCAAGTCCTATAGGTGCTTCTGGGAACAAAATATAGGAGCTCTGCCTGCCTGCCTGCCACGAACACACTACAAGTCCTATAGGTGCTTCTGGGAACAAAATATAGGAGCTCTGCCTGCCTGCCACGACACACTACAAGTCCTATAGGTGCTTCTGGGAACAAAATATAGGAGCTCTGCCTGCCTGCCACGAACACACTACAAGTCCTATAGGTGCTTCTGGGAACAAAATATAGGAGCTCTGCCTGCCTGCCACGAACACACTACAAGTCCTATAGGTGCTTCTGGGAACAAAATATAGGAGCTCTGCCTGCCTGCCACGAACACACTACAAGTCCTATAGGTGCTTCTGGGAACAAAATACAGGAGCTCTGTTTGCTGCCAGTGCCTGCCTGCCACGAACACACTACAAGCCCCTCTTTCTAAATCAATCTTTCTAAATGAATCTATCTAACTCAATCTCTCTAAGTAAATCTCTCTAACTAACTAAATCCAGCAGAGTGACACAGAACGATCCTGCTCTATCTACGCCGGAACAGCATGTGACCGGCGCAGACGGCGTGGCGGCCTTTTATAAGAGGGGGCGTGTACTAAAGCCCCTGAGCTGTAATTGGCTACAGGCGTCCTGCCTGTAGCCAATTATGGCTCTTCGAGTTTCCGGCGCTGTGATTGGCCAAGCATGCGGGGTCACAGTGCATGCTTGGCCAATCATCAGCCAGCAATGCACTGCGCCGGCCGCGCCGGCCGCAATGCATTGCGGGGCCGCTCGCATCACACGAATGTGATGCGAACGGCCCAAATAGTTCTGGGCTCGCCGATCGAGCGAACGCCCGGTGCTCGATGCGAACATGGGTTCGCATCGAGCACCGGGCCCATCCCTAATCACTAGTGTTAAAATAGTAAGAAGGGCTAAATTATAATCTATAAAAATATATCACCCACCTCTAAATTTTATTAAAGAGGTATAAATAAGTCACAATTACCACATGTCATGTGACTGACTTTTCCAGCGCAGTGACATTTGGGTTGTAAAGTGAGGATAAGAACTTAAGAATTTGCCTCTAATTGCCTTTGCCTTTAATTTATTTGTAATTTTTTGCCATTTTTTAGTATTGAGAAGTAAAACAAGTAGCCAAAATCATGATCGCTTGTTAACACACTGAGTAAATGTTGAACAGAAATAATATATTTTTGGTTTACCCCTATGTATCAGCTTGCCCAATATGATGTTTAGTATTACAGCTGCTAAAGGCTTGATAAAAATTGATCGACATATTAAAAAACTGCTTCATAAGCTTTTTGTACTAGATGAGAATACTAAAGTACTTTAAGCTGATTTTGATTTGTTTCTTTTGGTTAAAGCACTTCATTGAGCTCATATTTTTGCCTCTTCCATAATCTCCAGGACCATGCCAGTTGAGATCTGCTTCATCATCTGTTCTTCCTTGTCACTGTCCAAGGTACTGAAGGAATTTCCACGTTGTAAATTTAGTTAAAGGGGTTGTAAAGGTTTTTTATTTTCTAAACAGGTTCATTTAAGCTAGTGCATTGTTGGTTCACTTACCTTTTCCTTCGATTCCCCTTCTAAATGTTTTTTTTGTTTGTTTTCTTTGTCTGAATTTCTCACTTCCTGTTCCTCCTCAGTAAGCTGTTCAGTAAGCTGTTCTGGTTGACTAAACACCGCTCGGATGATGGTGTGAAGTTTACTGAGGAGAAATAGGAAGTGAGAAATTCAGACAAAGAAAAAAAACATTTACAAGGGAAATCGAAGGAAAAGGTAAGTGAACCAACAATGCACTAGCTTAAAGGAACCTATTTAGAAAATAAAAAACGAACCTTTACAACCCCTTTAAGTAATCAGCAGACCAGAGCAGGATTGTTGTAGAAATCTTGATCTCCTGATCAAGTAATTTTATACATCGTCCAGGGAGAGCTACAATTTCTGGCATTTGAAACTTGTTGAGAATGTAAACAGAATTGCATGTGTCTGATTTAAAAGGGCTGGATATTAAATTAAAACAAATATCTGCAGAAACAATTGAAAAGAATATATTTATTATGAACATAAAGTCCACTTATGTGCAGCAAATTTGAATAAAAATAAAAAAACACCAGTAAAAGCAATTAAAAAAAAAAAAGAAAGAAATGGGTGGCATCACTGGGCCTTTCCGTGGGATCCTGGAAGAGTTGAGGATCCCAAATCCCATGTAAATGTTGAAGCATCTTGTAGAGAGTTATAGGATCCTGAGTCAGCTGTAAGAGGAGATTATACAGTACATAACTATGGGTCCCCATACTCTGAACTAGAGATTTTTTTCCCCATTACAGATAACACAGTGAAGTTTTTAGAATCTTCTGCCAGCAAAGTCTCTGATAACCTACAGAAAGCAAAGACAATTTACAGTAAAAAATATCTCCCGCTCTTTCAGTTGCAAAGTGCAGTTCACAAAGGGAGTAACATATTTTAATCCACAGCATTCAATGAGATCCTAAGTTCCAATGTGATTTTTATAGCAAAGATTTTTTTTCTAACAATAACAGCTCCCTATAGCTGGAGGAGTACAAAAGCATAACATTTCAGCAAACCTGGATGTTCAGATGTACTCCCAAGCCTCAAAGGAGAGATTCAGTTCAGTTTTTCTCCCTCTCACCATCGGTGAGTTCAATCCACAGAAGGCAACAACATATGAGTCAGGTATAACTGAAATCCAAAATTTAACAGAGGGAACAGAATAATTATTTCTCTTTTTATTCTGAACATGACTTTCGCAATGGAGGCACAGACCCCACTAGCCAGAGAATCCAACAAATAAATAATAGAAAGAGGGCATTGCCAGACTGCCAAACTGCTCAAACACAAACATCAGAAAGGAACACAAGCAGAAGTCTTAAGGGTTATGTTACACAAACCATCTTTTTATTTAAAGCCACAGAAATAATATAAAGTCATATAAACATTGTACAAACAACCTCAATTTTCATAGTCTTACCTCCATTTTCTTGTTATAGCAGCCATACAGTCCAATAGTCTCCATTGATATGTAGGCAGGTGGAGTTTGCTGTCTCCACTGCAGTTGGCGCTCAACTGCAGCTGCAATGCAGAGAGAGGGGAAGTCATTGGGAACAGGGTTCCTCTATGGTTTCCTGAGTCATTGGGGAGTCAGTGATCCGATTGGATGCTTTTAGGTGTGGAAAAGTCTATGTAAGGCCCTGGCCTCTAAGTTTGGCATGCTTTATGTAAGTGGTCAGTGTAGGAAAATGTACTTTGTCTGTTAGGGACAGTACTAATGATAGGGAAAGGTTCCTGGCAAGAAAGGAAAGCTTAGGGTCCCATCTCTCTGGATACCTTCCTGTTTGGGCATTAGACGGCCAGGCCGCTTTCTGTCCCCTCTCAACAGAAGCTGTCGGTTCGGCTGGAACCTGCTTCTTCATGTTATTGGAAACTGTGAGTGTGCCCGGCTGGGTAGCTGTTCCACCTGGTCTGTTGTCAACTGTTGCTGCATTACTTCAATACAAGTTTTATATTGCACCTGACTGTGTGAATTTTTGCCTCCGTACCACTCTGCACCCCACCTACAGATCAATCAAATGTTCTTAGTAACAGACATGGTCTGAGACACTTAATTTCTTCAATACAAGTCTGTGTGGGGACACCTCTGATGAGGGGTGTGGCTATTAGTCAGCTATTTCAACATAGAGCACTGCAGTAGGAGAGCTTGAAGCAGCATTTTCAGAGTGAAAAAGTATTTTAACTAGTTGTGGACCTTAGATGAACTAGGGCTGTCCAAAAAACTTAATTGAAGTATAATATTATTGCTACAGTGTCTTGAAAAAGTATTCCACATTTTGTCATGTTACAACCAAAAATGTAAATGTATTTTATTTGGATTTTATGTGATAGACAAAACACAAAGTGGCACATAATTGTGAAGTGGAAGGAACATGTTAAATGGTTTAAATTTTTTTTTACAACTAAATATCTGAAAAGTGTGGTGTGCATTTGTATTCAGCCCCCTTCACTCTGATACCCCTAACTAAAATCTAGTGGAACCAATTGCCTTCAGAAGTCACCCAATTAGTAAATAGAGTCCCCCCGTGTACAATTTAATCTCAGTATAAATATAGCTGTTCTGTGAAGCCCTCAGAGGTTTGTTAGAGAACCTTAGTGAACAAACTGCATCATGAAAGCCAAGAAACCCACCAGACAGGTCAGGGATACAGTTGTGGAGACATTTAAAGCAGGGTTAGGTTATAAAAAAAATACTAAAAGCTTTGAACATCTCAAGGAGCACTGTTCAACCCATCATTCGAAAATGGAAAGAGTATGGCACAACTGCATACCTATCAAGACATGGCCATCCACCTAAACTGATAGGCCGGGCAAGGAAAGCATTAATCAGAGAAGCTGTCACATACCTTAAGGCAGAGCCCGGAGTGCAGGGAGCGGCCCCTCGTAAACCACTGGTTCGGGAACCCCTGGTAGGTATGACAGGGGCTCGGGAGCACAGAGGAGCACAAGTGCCTGGCTGGTAAGCTGAGTAGAGGGCTGGAGGTCTGTGCTGAGCAGGAACCAGGAACAGTTCTGTAGTCCAGGAGCAGGAAGCAACAGGTAATGTGCAGCAGACACAAGGAGGTGTCCTGTAGTCCAGCAGCAGGAAGCAACAGGTAATGTGAGGCAGACACAATGAGGTGTCCTGTAGTCCAGCAGCAGGAAGCAAACAGGTAATGTGCAGCAGACACAAGGAGGTGTCCTGTAGTCCAGCAGCAGGAAGCAAATAGGTAATGTGCAGCAGACACAAGGAGGTGTCCTGTAGTCCAGCAGCAGGAAGCAAACAGGTAATGTGCAGCAGACACAAGGAGGTGTCCTGTAGTCCAGCAGCAGGGAGCAAACAGGTAATGTGCAGCAGACACAAGGAGGTGTCCGGTAGTCCAGCAGCAGGAAGCAAACAGGTAATGTGCAGCAGACACAAGGAGGTGTCCTGTAGTCCAGCAGCAGGAAGCAAACAGGTAATGTGCAGCAGACACAAGGAGGTGTCCTGTAGTCCAGCAGCAGGAAGCAAACAGGTAATGTGCAGCAGACACAAGGAGGTGTCCTGTAGTCCAGCAGCAGGAAGCAAACAGGTAATGTGCAGCAGACACAGATGGGCAGATCAAACACAGGGGGAATATCCAAGAGAGTAGTCAAGTCCAGAGCCAGGATTGGGGCAGGCAGAGATCAGAAGAGTCAAAGGCAAGCCAAGTTCAGCACGGATCAGATAGGTCAGGTTTTACAGGTCACGGGTACAATACAGGAAACGCTGTTGATCGGGCAGCAAGGCAGGAATGACTGGGGCAGGTTTAAATAGCGCCTTTGGCGCCAAACAATGTCAGGGCGGCTGTGCGTGCACGTGCATGTTTCCGTGCGCACTGTCAGTCGTGCTGTTGCGCCTGTGTGGGCGCAGAGGGTCTGTTCTGAACCGGGGGTTTCTCCTGTTCCTGGAGATGTTGGGAGGTCTGCTGGAGAGGCTTTCCTGACAGAAGCAGCCAAGAGGCCCATGTAACTCAAGAGGAGCTGCAGAGAACCACAGCTCAGGTGGGAGAATCTGTCCACAGGACAACTATTAGTCGCGTACGCAAAACAAATCTGGCCTTTATGGAAGAATGGCAAGAAGAAAGCCATTGTTGAAAGAAAGCCATAAGTGCCATTTGCAGTTTGCGAGAAGCCATGTGGGGGACACAGCAAACATGTGGAAGGAGGTTCTCTGGTCAGATGAGACCAAAATTGAACTTTTGGCCTAAAAGCAAAACGTTATGTGTGGCAGGAAAAAAAAACAACACTTTACCCTGAACACATCATTTCCACTATGAAACATGGTGGTGGCAGCAACATGTTGTGGGGATGCTTTTCTTCAGCAAGGACAGGGTAGCTGATCAGAGTTGATGGGAAGATGGATGGAGCTAAATACAGGGCAATCTTAGAAAAAAACAGTTAGAGTCTGAAAAAGGCTTGAGACTGGGGCAGAGGTTCACCTTCCAGCAGGACAACGACCCTAAACATACAGCCAGAGCTACAATGGAATGGTTTAGATCAAAGCATATTCATGTGTTAGAATGGCCCAGTCAAAGTCCAGACCTAAATCCAATTGAGAATTTGTGGCAAGACTTGAAAATTGCTGTTCACAGATGCCCTACATCCAATCTGACAGAACTTGAGCTATTTTGCAAAGAAGAATGGGCAAAAATGTGACTCTCTAGATGTGCTGAATACAAATGCACACCACACTTTTCAGATATTTATTTGTAAAAAAAAAAAAATGAAAACCATTTATCATTTTCCTTCCACTTCACAATTATATGCCACTTTGTGTAGGTCTATCACATAAAACCACAATAAAATACATTTACGTTTTTGATTGTTTTTGATTGTAAAATGACAAAATGTGGAAAATTTCAAGGGGTATGAATACTCTTTCAAGGCACTGTAGAGTCTATTTAGACTAATGCGGCGTACACACGGTCGGAATTTCCGATGGAAACAGTCCGATGGGAGCTTTTCATCAGATTTTCCGACCGTGTGTATGCCCAACGGTCTTTTTCTGTCTGAATTTCCGACGGACTTTGAATTGAGAACCTGTTCTCAATTTTTCCGACGGAAAACCTTTCTATCGGATTTTCCGATCGTGTGTATGCAATTCCGACACGCAAAATTCTGACGCATGCTCGGAAACAATTCGACGCATGCTCGAAAGCATTAAACTTCCCTTTTATAGTGCTGTCGAACGTGTTTTATGCTGCTGTGTTATTGACCGTCGGAATTTGGTGTGATCGTGTGTAGGCAACACAGCTTGAGCGGAATTCCGTCGGAAAAACCGTCAGTTTTTTTCCGACGAGAATTCCGATCGTGTGTACGCGGCATAACTCTTTTTATTATAAGCAATGACAAAGTCATTGCTGAGTCAAAAGGCCCATAGTGGAAATGTAATAATTATTTTGGTTCATAAGGGCTATACAGATGCAGGTGCTCAAGAGGGTAAAGTCTGACTCTGGGCTCTGGGCCTCCCCAACATTGAAGTCAAAAGATTCCCTTCCTCCCTGGAGCCCACTTCCCCCCTGGCAGTATTTTTTCTGTACTTGCCTTTGTTCTGCGATTGTCCAGAAGATATCAGAAATAAGATCTTCTTCCTCTCTTTCCCCAGTCTTCTTCCAGTGGTGGGTAGTCCTGGATGATACAGAGAGCAGTGCTGATGTGATCATATCAGCTTTACTCTACGCATCAATAAACTGCCATTGCAAAGCACCATTTTTAGGGGACAGGGCCATAACAGCCTACACTCTCAGTTGTTCCTTGGTCTTCTGAGTTGAGAGAAGCCCAGCGTCACTCAACCCAGGAAGACTGAGAAAAGAATGCGAAGACAAAGTGGGCAGAGTTCAGTCCAAATCTGTGTTTGGAGTAAACTGAGATCTCATCACTACACCTCACTAGAGACAGGGAACCCCTCTATTGTGCTCCACAAAAGTGTTCTCAGCTACTCAGTTTCCTCCCACAAGATGCCAAGGTATTTCCACATATGCATAAAGAAGGGAAGGAGTGGAAAACAGTCAACCTCCAGTTTTCCCACATTTATCAAACTATCAAATTACTTTCTTTCTGGCACACACACATTTATCTGAAATTATGACTTTGCTAGATGTTTCAGATCATACCCAGATAGCACTAATTTGACAACTCTGCAAGCTTATAATTTCTGCAAAAAAATGGATGTCGTTTACATAGTGTTAGCATTTAAATAATTCAAAAATGAAAGTTATTATTTTAAAGTTAGTTGTCAGCAAGGAAACTGTCAAGTACTGCTGCTGAGGTCAATGAATTTCAACCCTGCCAGCAATGGTGCTATTGAAGTGGATACTGTCACAATGGTAAGCTTGCTAATTCTTATTGCATCAGACCACAGAACAGGATGTTTTTTCCCAGCACCAGGCTAATCATGTAGCGCACAATGAGAGAAGAACCTAATTAAAAATGAAATGAAGATATAGGCTCGTAAAACTGTTGAATGAAGTTTATCTTATTTCACTTCACAGGAGAAGGCAGTGTATTATCTTATGTTATCTGTGTCGTGTCGTGTGCCGTGCTAAATGCTGAATAAATTATATTTTCTCCTCTATCTCTCATTCATTTTATTTCACACTTGGTAGATATTTTCTCAAAATTATATTAGAGGTTCTTGTACAGTGACTAAGAGGTGTATTTTCTGATCAACCGTGTATAATGAATTATACTACTGACAGTTTATCCATACACAATACAATATGATTATACTATATTTTCTAGAGCTACCAACAATTGTGTAAGGTTTGTGTAATTGTGCAATTGTGTAATTGTGTAAGCCTGTCTGATTTAATTGTATATTTAGGCCAGCCCTCTCATTGAATGATTTTAGCAAATCTGGATGAGCTTGTACGAAGATTGTCCAGTCAGATTGTAATGTGTATTCCCAGTCACATCTTCCATTCAGATCACTGTAAAGTCAATTGCAAAATATACTTTTTTTTTTTTTTTTTTTTTTTTTCCCTTTCAGAAGGTGCAGATATGGTTTACGGTGTTGTGAATCTAGACTGTATGCAGATTAAAACATTGCCTAAAGCAAGCCGCTAATCAGGAATCAGTGAACCAGGTCCGGCACAGGATTCACTTAAAGTGATACTAAAGGTTTGTTTTTTATTTTCTAAATATGTTCCTTTAAGGTAGTGTGTTGTTGGTTCACTTACCCTTTCCTTTGTTTTCCTTTGTAAATGCTTTTTTTATGTGTGTGAATTTTCAACTTCCTGTTCCTCCTCTAGAAGCTTGCCCCCTTCATCCGAGCCGTTCTGGCTGGGGGTTAGTCAGCGTGCTCGCCCCCTCCCTTGGCACTACATCCCTGCGGTGAGACACTGTGTGCGTTCACAGGCATGGGAAGCAGGGGAGCCTTCCTTTAATGCCGTGACGTTGCTGCAGGGAGCACGCTCCAAAACCCAGAAGTTGAGGAGAACATACAGAGAGGAAAGGAGGAAGTGCTGATAAAGCCTTTTTATCTAACAGGTAAATAACATTTTTTGGCAGAAATAACAGCTAGATTCATGATCTATATAGCATATAGATCAGATATTGCCAAAATAATTTTTAGCTTTACAACCCCTTTAAATAATGTGTAGAATAAAATAATCATGTAAGGTGTCATGGAATTTATTTAAAGTTTTACTAAACCCAGGACCCTGCATTCATTATATTTGGTCTCCCACAGTACACAGAACATGGAAATGCAATTATTTTAGTAAAAATAAACTGCTAAATGTCTTTTCTCATATGCAGAATATAGCAGTCTTGTGACTTCTATCAGTGCCTGGTTAAAGCTTGTAGGAGGAGTATTCATACTGCACTGGCTGTTCTATCAGGATGCAGGACCCCTGGCCCTCTGTCTGGACAGTGCTTATTGGCCCTGCGCTGATCACATGCACTCTCCCAAGAAAAACAAAAAAGACTCTCTAGCAATACACACCAAATTGAGCATGTGCAGCCTGACTCCGGTAATGCTGTCTTATCTGGACCTGTTTTGGAGACAATGCAAGAAGGGGAGGATCTGTGCATACAGGATCAAAACGGCCTTTTTACACAATGCAGAGGATTAACCCCTTCTACAGTGAGTATAACAAACATGCTTTACTGCATATGCAGACTGATTTTACTGCTGTGGGTTTAGTAACACTTTAATAAGCATGGTGAATAGTCCCTTGGTCTTCTGGGACCTGTGATGTGTCCCAGAAGACTGCGGGGTAAGAAGGGGTGGCCAAACTTCTGGTTTAGATTGCCGTGGCACATCTGACTGGAGGTGGGAGCAAGTAACTGGTCCCCTCTCCCCCTAAAAACTGTCAAATGTGGCAGTGGAGAGGGGTGGGGGATGCAGACAAGGGGAATTTCCCCTTTTGGGTGAAGTTCTGCTTATATATATTAATTAGTGCTGTTTTAATATTTTTTTGGAGAATAATAGGCACAATGTAACCTTACAAAGCCTTCAATGGAACAGATTACAGAGAACATTTACAAAGTCAATTTTTTGCTAGCTTAGTGAATGAGGTAAAGCTGTACTGTTCCCAACTGTGAAAAGATACAGTGTGGTGCATGATTCAGCGCATCACACAGAGCTCCCTTTTTGTATATTATTTATTTGAAGTGTACAAAAGCACACTTTATTCATGTTGCTGTACAGCAGCGCAATGCGCTGCTCTGTTGTACAGTGCCATGTGATTCTCTACAGTGTTGCATTTTATCACAACGTGCTGCAGCGCAGCTCTGTACTACATTGCAGTGTGAATGGGATGAACAGAAAACAATTGTTTTCTCTGTGTCCTTGTAGTGACAGGCATTTTACAATGCAATACAACTCAACTGTCAGCGTGCTATGTGTCAAAGTAGAACTATAGGCAAAACTTTTTTGTTCATTTTGGATAGATTAAGGGAGGGTTATAACCTCTATAAGGTTTATTTTTGCCATTGTTGTCCCATTGGGGAGATTTACTTTCACTTCCTGTCCCATAGCCAAAACAGGAAGTCAGAGGAAATCTCTGCTAATTTAAGGAATCTTGTGGAGACTCCCAGGTTATTAGACCTAGTGTCCCCATTGGATTATTTCCCCTCTATTACTTTTCTGGGGACAGCCCAAAATATGGGATTTTGTTTTTACTTTTAATTTTAATGGTAAACAAGACAAATAGAGAGGGTGAATCTGCCTAACGGGGGTACAAACAGTAACGAAAGCTGATAGGTGTTCTAATCCCTCTCCACTCTACCCAAAAGGAAGGTTTGCCTTTAGTAAACTTCTTTGCTGACAATTACCTATAGGTAAGCCTATTATAAGGCTTACCTATAGGTAGTGTAAATATCTCTTAAACGTGCACCGTTTATGAGGTATTTACATTACATGCAGCCAGTGAAATGCGCTCTGAAGGAACGGCCACATGTGCCGTTCCTTCTGAGCCCTGTGCCAAGAACGACGGCTCACACAGCGCGCAAACCCGGAAGAAAGGCGGGTGAAAATGAAAGCAGCTGCAGCGCTGACATTGCAGCGCTGGAACAGCTTCATTTTAAGGTAAGTATCACATATTGCGATGCATACTAGCACTTTATGCCTTTGCCTTGCCTTTTAATTTTCCTTTCACATGATTTAGTATTTTTGCTAAGTGAGTTTTCACCTAGCTTTATCTCAATAAGTAAGCCATTGGTTCCCAACCTCAGTCCTCAAGTACCCCCAACAGGTCATGTTTTTAGGATTTCCTAATGTAAGCTAAGTGAACATTTATTTAGCAAAGTGAACATGCCCTTCTCCTTTAGTGACACAACCCCTGTTGCACTCAGACTAGGAATGAGAGAGTCTGATCTTCTGCTTCTTCACTCTCCAATTACAAGGGGGAGTTGACTAGCTATGTTGGCCACCATAGAAAAGT
This sequence comes from Lithobates sylvaticus, assembly GCA_028564925.1. Lineage (NCBI taxonomy): Eukaryota > Metazoa > Chordata > Amphibia > Anura > Ranidae > Lithobates > Lithobates sylvaticus. The sequence continues at coordinate 322,660,316 of CM053027.1, forward strand.
CAGGTCACCAGGCCATCTCTGTTGTTTTGCAGGATTGGATAGAAAAAATGACAAAAGTATGAAAATTAATAGAAGAATACATTTTTTTACAAATAGTGGGTCATTGAATCCAAAAAAAAAAAAAAAATGATAAAATGACATTATTGCACAGCATCTATACATTGTATGTAGTTTATCACTTCAGGGAGAGAATGTGATTTCTATAAATAAAAGCTGTGAGGTCAACATTTTTTCTGCTGGTTTATGTTTATTCCTGTTACTATAGACAAGTTTGTGCTTTTGTGATTGTTCTGTATGGTCTTGCACAGAACAGCCCCAATCCTGCTCTTCTCGGGTCACCCACTGGCACTCCTGGCCCCTCCCCCACAGCAAAAGCAGCTCGGCCACACCCCCGCTGCCTTCTCACTGGTTGAGAATGACAGCAACGGGAGCCAATGGCTTAATGGGAGAGCTTCTGCCTTTCATGCACATCGCTGAATCGAGATTGGGCTTAGGTAAGTATAAGGGGGGGTTGAGGGGGGGAGCTGCACACTGAAGGTTTTTTTCACCTTCATGCATACAATGCTTGAAGGTAAAAAACAGTAGGCCTTACAACCACACTACACAAGTTCACAGGGTTTCCCCCACATCGCACTTTTTGAGTTGAGCCCATAGAGTAAGCCAGCATTGTTCTAAATAGATTTTAGTTTTACATTCATCTTTGCTTGTTCTAGAATTAAGATCTATGTAAATTACAGCTACAAGTCCACTTTGAACACATTTCATGCTTTCATATAATGGTTTGCCAGAGTATCTGTTGGGGACTTGAACCGGACAGCTGGATTGCCCCCACTGGAATTCCGGAAGTACAGATTGACTCGCACACAAGATGAGATCAAACTATACTCATTTAATATGGGCGATTGCCCTCTGTTTTATACAATATGAAAGTAGGATGGATTACAATACATTTTAGGGTTTGATTACAGAGAAATAGAATTCTAGAAAAAGATGTTTACCTCCATATGACGTACAATCTCATATTATTTTAAATTAGAAAGGTACAATTCAAAAATGTTCCCATAACAATCCAGCCATACTAATCTATTTAGCCTAAATATTTCTTAGCAAGTAAACACATTCAAACTCAGATAATAGAATTATGAGAGAAACATGGAAATTTACAGAATAAAGACAGCCTAGAAACATCAATCCCCTCTTTTATCATGATAATTTTCTCCATATTACTTTGGAAATAAGCTTGCCCAAGCTTCATCATCGGCCTTATTGATCATTTTGTTAATTTTCCTCTTTATAGTACAAACCAAATAGCAATTGTGCGGGACAAGCATAACCAAAATAATTACACAGACAACAAGTGGGTAGAAGAAAGTTTTCAGCACCTCACTTCCTGTCGGTAGGGATGAGCCGAACACCCCCCTGTTCGGTTCGCCCCAGAACCTGCGAACAGACCTAAAGCTCGTTTGAACTTTAGAACCCTATTAAAGTCTATGGGACTCAAACGTTCAAAATCAAAAGTGCTAATTTTAAAGGCTTATATGCAAGTTATTGTCATAAAAAGTGTTTGGGGACCTGGGTCCGGCCCATGGACATGCAAAAAAAAGTGGAAAGATGCCGTGGAAGAAGATGCCGGACAAGAAGACCAGGGCAAGAAGAAGCGGATAGGAAGAAGGAAGAAGACCAGAAGAAAGAAGATGAAAGAAGACTTTAATAAAGGAATTGTCAAAGACCGTCTCCTGTCATTTTTTAAATTTTTGTCACTTTTTTGGTGAAATGATAGGGGTACTTTTGTACCCCCTTGCCATTTCACACAGGGGGGAGGCTGGGATCTGGGGGTCCCCTTGTTAAAGGGGGCTTCCAGATTCCGATAAGCCCCCCGCCCACAGACCCCCACAACCAACGGCCAGGGTTGTGGGGAGGAGGCCCTTGTCCCCATCAACATGGGGACATGGTGCTTTGAGGGGTCACAGACCCCCAAAGCATCCCCCCAATGTTGAGGGCATGTGGCCTGGTACGGTTCAGGAGGGCCACCCCCCTCTTTTCCTGCAGCCTGCCAGGTTGCGTGCTCGGATAAGGGTCTGGTATGGATTTTGAGGGGGACCCCACGCCATTTTTTTTTTTTTTGACGCAGGGTTCCCCTTAATATCCATAGCAGACCTGAAGGGCCTGGTAATTGAATTTGGGGGAACCCCCACGCTTTCTTTTTTTTTTTTTATCAATGACTTTCAATGAATGACTGTTCTCTGTATTACGGGAGTCGGCAATTCATTATAGCCGCAAGTGATTTTAAATAGCTTTTTTTCCTTCAAAAATGACACTTTGTGCAGGGACAGTTCTAAGCACGGAAAACATGCGCCCCTTCACAGGCATACTATACACACCCCCCAGGTACGAAATTTAAAGGAATATTACACTTTTATTGTTTCACTTTAACCACTTCAGCCCCGGACCATTTGGCAGCCAAAGGACCAGAGGTCTTTTTTCAATTTCGCACTGCACTACTTTAACTGGTAATTGCGCGGTCATGCAATTTTGTAACCAAACGAAATTTGCGTCCTTTTCTTCCCACAAATAGAGCTTTCTTTTGATGGTATTTGATTGCCTCTGTGATTTTTATTTTTTGCGATATAAACGGAAAAAGAGCGAAAATTTTGAAAAAAAAAAGAGATTTTCTACTTTTTGTTATAAAAAAAATCGAATAAACTCAATTTTAGTCAAACATTTGGGCCAAAATGTATTCAGCCACATGTCTTTAGTAAAAAAAATGCCAATAAGCGTATATTTATTGGTTTGCGCAAAAGTTATAGCGTCTACAAACTAGAGTACATTTTCTGGAATTTACACCGCTTTTAATTTATGACTGCCTATTTCATTTCTTGAGGTGCTAAAATGGCAGAGAAGTACAAAACCCCCCCAAATGACCCCATTTTGGAAAGTAGACACCCCAAGCTATTTGCTGAGAGGCATGTTGAGCCCATTGAATATTTTTTTTTTTTTAGTCCCAAGTGATTGAATAAAGACAAAAATAAAAAAGATTTTTTTTTTTTTCAAAAAGTTGTCACTAAATGATATATTGCTCACACATGCCATAGTTATATGTGGAATTGCACCCCAAAATACATTTTGCTGCTTCTCCTGAGTATGGGGATACCACATGTGTGGGACTTTTTGGGAGCCTAGCCGCTTACGGGGCCCCGAAACCCAAGCACCGCCTTCAGGATTTCTAAGGGTGCAAATTTTTGATTTCACTCCTCACTACCTATCACCGTTTCGAAGGCCATAAAATGCCAAAATAGCACAAAACCCCCCCCCAAATGACCCCATTTTGGAAAGTAGACACCCCAAGCTATTTGTTGAGAGGCATGGTGAGTATTTTACAGCTCTCATTTGTTTTTGAAAATGAAGAAAGTAAAGAAAAAAAAAATTTTTTTTTTTCTTTTTTTTCAATTTTCAAAACTTTGTGACAAAAAGCGAGATCTGCAAAATACTCACCATACCTCTCAGCAAATAGCTTGGGGTGTCTACTTTCCAAAATGGGGTCATTTTGGGGGGTTTTATGCCATCTGGGCATTCCATGGCCTCCGAAACTGTGATTGGCAGTGAGAAGTGAAATAAAAAAATTACACCCTTAGAAAGCCTGAAGGCGGTGATTGGTTTTTGGGGTTCCGTACGCAGCTAGGCTCCCAAAAAGTCCCACACATGTGGTATCCCCGTACTCAGGAGAAGCAACAGAATGTATTTTGGGGTGTATTTCCACATATGCCCATGACATGTTTGAGCAATATATCATTTAGTGACAACTTTTTGTAAAAAAAATATATATATATTTTTTTTTTTTTCATTATTCAATCTCTTGGGACAAAAAAAAAAAATATTTAATGGGCTCAACATTGCTCTCATCAAATAGCTTGGGGTGTCTACTTTCCAAAATGGGGTCATTTGGGGGGGGTTTGAACTGTCCTGGCATTTTATGCACAACATTTAGAAGCTTATGTCACACATCACCCACTCTTCTAACCACTTGAAGACAAAGCCCTTTCTGACACTTTTTGTTTACATGAAAACATATTTTTTTTTTTTGCAAGAAAATTACGTTGAACCCCCAAACACTATATATAATGTTAAAGCAAAGGCCCTACAGATTAAAATGGTGGGTGTTGCATTTTTTTTTTCCACACAGTATTTGCGCAGCGATTTTTCAAACGCATTTTTTGTGGAAAAAATACACTTTTTTTTTTTTAATGCACTAAAACACACTATATTGCTCAAATTTTTGATGAAATAAAAAATATGATCTTAGGCCGAGTACATGGATACCAAACACGACATGCTTTAAAATTGCGCACAAACACGCAGTGGCGACAAACTACATACATTTTTAAAAGCCTTTAAAAGCCTTTACATGATACCACATTAGATTCACGGAGGAGGTCTACTGCTAAAATTACTGCCCTCGATCTTACCTTCGCGGTGATACCTCACATGCATGGTGCAATTGCTGTTTACATATGACGCCAGACCAACGCTTGTGTACGCCTTTGCGCAAGAGAAGGGGGGGCAGGGGTGCTTTTTTTTTTTTTTTTTTTTTTTTTTTTTTTTTATTTATTTAGCTTTTTTATTTTATTTTTAAACTGTTCCTTCCATTTTTTTTCTTTGTTATGATTTTTATTGTTATCTCAGGGAATGTAAATATCCCCTATGATAGCAATAGGCAGTGACAGGTACTCTTTTTTTGAAAAAATTGGGGTCTATTAGACCCTAGATCTTTCCTCTGCCCTCAAAGCATCTGACCACACCAAGATTGGTGTGATAAAATGCTTTCCCAATTTCCCAATGGCGCGGTTTATATCCGGGAGGGGGGACATTCCCCCCCACTGCTTGTAAAAGCAGTCTAGAGGCTAATTACCCGCTAGAATTGCTTTTACATGAAAGCCGATCACTGGCTGAAAAGAATGATACCAAGATGATACCTAAACCTGCAGGCATCATTCTGGTATAACCATTCAAAGTCCAGCAACATACTGGACATATATTGTAATCTTTTTTTTTTCATGCAGCCTCTTGGCTGAACGAAAAAAAGAGATTGATTGGTGGGTATGCCCACCATTAGAATACCTCCCTTCATCCACCCACTTCTAATGATGGGCATACATGCACCATTTATATATGCCGATGCATGGGGGCATCCTCCCGCAAAAGTTATGCCGTGTACACACGGTCGGAATTTCGACCGTATGTACGTGGCATTAGGAGCCAATCGCTCCCCCCCCCCCCTGCTGCCCCCATGCTTCGGCATATATGCTCTTTTTTTTAACTGTGGTGGTGAAATCACCTCCTACAGCGTTGGAGTCGCGGCTTTATGTATCGTGGGAGCAAACGCTGTTGCTGTCAAGATAAATAAATCCGCGTTGCAACTGAATGGCGCACCTGAAAACAAAAAAATGCTTAACACTAAAACACAGTAAACAAAATTACATACCTGAAAAGCAAGCATGATAAAACATGATAAAACATAATAAAACATTGCAGAATAGAATGGAGTAAAAAAAGAGCAACAATAGAGAGAGAATAGAGTGAGAGAGAGAACAATAAAACGACAACTATTTTATTTTTTTTTATTTTTTTGAGATTCACAGGTAAAAAGCTCCTGACTGAAGCGACTGAATCAAAACGCTACCACAAAAAAAAATGTTAGCGATCGCAGGGATCAGGCCTGACTCTGCGAACGCTGCAGTTATGTGTGCTTAGTGTTTTGTAAGTGACAGTGATCGATCGATACTGCACTTGGGTGGGCTGGGCTGGGCGGAGGGGGAAAACGCAGGTGCTAGCAGGTATCTGGGCTGATCCCGCTAACAATGCGTTTTTTTTTTGGAACCCTAAACTGCTGGGACGCTAGTATAGATCTGATCAGATCAGATATTGATCTGTTCAGATACTGTGCCACTAAGGGAGGTGTATGCTTTGCGCGTGGGTGTTTGCGGTACTGGCACTAACCTGGGGTGACGCAGACCTTATTTGACCCTAAAACCTAATTGATATCACCCGCCGGGCGATCAGGGGGTTAAACCGTTATTGGGTAATAAATGGCGGGTGCCCTGACAGTATAAAAAACAAGCTAACTAACCAGCGTCACCCGTAACAGTAATACAAAAAAAAAAACTGGTTACCTAGCGACACTAATGCAGCGATCAGAAAAACGATCGCTTAGTGACACTGGCAAAAGGGGGTGAAAGGGTTAACTAGGGGCAATCAGGGGGTTAAAACCTTTATTAGGTAATATATGGGGGTACCTGACGCTATATAAAAACCTGACGGGGAACCTAAATAACGAAATAACTAACTGGCTAACCAGCGTCACCAGTGACATTTATACAGTGATCACTGGTGAAAGGGTTAACTCTAGGGGCAATCAGGGGGTTAAAACCTTTATTTAGGTTGTAATATGGGGGTACCTGACCTATAAACCTATTTATGAACCTATATAAACATGGCGGTTAAAAAAAAAAAAAAAAAATGGTTACCTAGCGACACTAATGCAGCGATCAGAAAAACAATCGCTTAGTGACACTGGCAAAAGGGGGTGAAAGGGTTAACTAGGGGCAATCAGGGGGTTAAAACCTTTATTAGGTAATATATGGGGGTACCTGACGCTATATAAAAACCTGACGGGGAACCTAAGTAACGAAATAACTAACTGGCTAACCAGCGTCACCAGTGACATTTATACAGTGATCACTGGTGAAAGGGTTAACTCTAGGGGCAATCAGGGGGTTAAAACCTTTATTTAGGTTGTAATATGGGGGTACCGGACCTATAAACCTATTTATGAACCTATATAAACATGGCGGTTAAAAAAAAATAAAAAATGGTTACCTAGCGACACTAATGCAGCGATCAGAAAACCGATCGCTTAGTGACACTGGCAAAAGGGGGTGAAGGGGTTAACTAGGGGCAATCAGGGGGTTAAACCTTTATTGGGGGGGGTAGGGGGCTACCTTGGACCTAAAACTAACTGCCCTGACAGTTATTACAGTCACACTGACACTAAATGCAGTGATCAGTAAATAAATGATCACTGCAATTAGTGACACTGTGACTGGGGGGGGAGGGGGTGATCTGGGGGGTGATCAGGGGGTGACAGGGGGGTGGAATATGTGCCTATCTGTACTGGTGTCAGTGTACTGTTGTGCACTAACCTTTACATGTTCACAGCTCGGCGTCCCCGGTCACATAGACCGGCGCACCGAGCGTGACATCACTTCCGCCTTCCTGTCTATACAATAGACAGGAAGGGGAAGCTTTTCATTGGCCAGGAGCGATGGCGAGGGGGTGGCCAGAAACCACTGGCCGTCCCCTCGTCCCGGATCGCTCCTGACACGATCCCGACCGTCCCCGCCGGCGGAGGGGGGTCCGATCGGACCCCCCAACCGCCTGAAGAATGGCACGTACAGGTACGTGATTCTGCCTGTACGTGCCATTCTGCTGACGTATATATCTACATGGGGCGGTCGGGAAGTGGTTAAGCATTATTAAAATCACTGCTCCTGAAAAAACGTCCGTATTTAAAAAAAAAATTTGCATTGATACATGTCCCCTGGGGCAGGACCAAGGTCCCCAAACGCTTTTTATGACAATAACTTGCATATAGGCTTTTAAAATTAGCACTTGAGATTTCTCCCATAGACTTTTACAGGGTGCTTGCGGCTTTTCGAATTTGCCGCAAACACCCCAAATTGTTCGCTGAACAGGCGAACAGGCAATGTTCGTCTCGAACTCGAAGCCCATCCCTACCTGTCGTGACCAACCTGATAAGACATCATGCCACGTATGATGGGCGTCTTGTAATAACTGAGTAGTGGCTGCTTCAAGTTTACCTCTCATAATGGTAGCTTTTACAATTGCCTGATGTACGGTCAAATTATATGTCTTAAGATATTGAAAAGATTTCTTCTGTTGTTTGAGTATTTCTCTAATTGGGCCTATGGGCAATGAGAAATCAACCACTGGGAGTGCATCTGGTCTCCAGTAGATACTTTTCTAACACACATTTTTTTCCATGCCAATACAAAAGTGAAACATTGTGTATGCAGCCTGAAAAGGGCAAATGAGTATCCATTTGAGTGATGTTTATTCCTACTTCCGTGCTGTTGGCCTACTTCTATAAACGCATTTTAACCCTGTAGATATAAAGTCCAAGTACACATGTTAACATCTGGCCTAGATAATAGACAGGGTTCAAACACAGGAGACCTATGTGTACAAATGAGACCATTATCAGCTTTATGGCAGTCATCCAAGCTATAAGTGTTGTTTGAACCTACAGCTTTATTGCGACATGCGACAGTATCAGTGATTACATCTGGCATAGGGATAGCGAGAGTAAAGAATTTGCACATAGTGATTCCATAATCTTTAGGGACGAACACCTTACAATGTCCCATACAATAAAAACTAGACATACCGCTAAATATCTTGGTGTGTGGCACACTATGTCCTAAGGAAAAGATATTACCCAATGATCCACAGGAATCTTGAAAATAGACCTCACCTGTCCAGAACCTGGGGATACAAGTCTGTTTTCCAACATATCTCTCTGGGGTGCTAAGAGCGTGGGGCTCCATTCACCCAATATGTGGAGTTGACTTATCCAAAGGAACCTTACAGCACACATGGTCCAATTTGCAAGACCCTTAGTCAAATCACCTGTTAGCACAGTCAAACAACTAAGCCGAGTCACCATTGATTTATCTAGGTTCAACTGTGCCACCTGGGGTGCTAAGAGCGTGGGGCTCCATTCACCCAATATGTGGAGGGCATCCACACTATCTTTTCCAGCAGCTGCAAGTTTATTTCTAACATTTTCTAAATCAATACCATTCAGGACTCCATTTCTTTTCTGCGTTTGGTGTGACTTGTTCATAGTGTTATGAGCAACAGTGTGTGTCATGGGCAATTTTGACTCAATAATACTGTAATTGTCCTCAAAACTTACTAAGTCCTGTGTGATACACACAGTTTGCTATGATCCATTTTGGCAGAAATACCACCAGGATCAGGAGACTAGGCCCCCATACACACGGTCGGAAATTCCGAGCACAAAATCCGTCCGATTTTCTGACGCATTTAGGCCAAAACTGGTGTTGCATACACATGGTCGGACAAAGTTGACGGAAAATCCAATCGTTCCGAATGTGGTGACGTTCGTAGTGTACTACGGAACTATGTAGAGGCTAGTAGCCAATAGCTTTGGTCTCGTAATTTGATCTGAGCATGCGTGGCACTTTGTCCGTCGGAATTCCCTACACAGGATCGGAAAAAGTCCGATCGGATTTTGTTGTCGGAAAATTTGAGATCCCGCTCTCAAATTTTTTCCATCGGAAATTCCGACGGAAAAAGCCCGCTAGAGCCCATACACGATCGGATTTTCCGACAACATAATCCGATCGGACCTTTTCCATCAGAATATCCGACCGTGTGTACGGGGCATTAGTCCACAAAGTGTTTTCCCAGAAGTTTGGGCAGACAGTAGACAGGACATCTTCTGTGTCTTCTTTCGGCTTGTCTGTTTTCTGGTCACTGCGATCACCGTTGACTGTGGTCCAAAGGGGAATCCAGATCCCTTGCCTTTTTTCAGTTGCTTTACCACGACTACATCTCCTGGTTGGAAAGGGTGTGTTGTTTCCTGTGAATAGACAGATACATCACCATTTGAAATTTATTCAAGAATAGTATTGTAGGAAATTGATTCAGACCTTGAATGGCATTCAAGCTCTGAATCAATTTCCTACAATACTCTTCTTGAATAAATTTCAAATTATAGAAACAGGTGGGCTTTTTGCCCAGGGTGTTGGAAATGGACTCCCCATAATCACTTCAAACAGTGATAGCTTAGTTGTTTCATTCAGCAGGTGTCATTTTTGTTTCCCGCTAGTATTGCTGGCAACACAATTTCCCATTTGGCAAATGTGCCTCCAGCAACCTTTCTAATCTTATCCCCAATTGTTCCTATTCATCCTTTCTACAATACTAGAACTTTGTGGGTGGCAAGGAATGTGTAACTCCTATTCAATCTGTCATTGCCTTACAAGTTCCTGACATATCTTAGAAATGAAAGCTGGCCCATTGTCTGAATTGATCTGCAATGGACAGCCCCATCTTGGTATGATTTCTCTTACTAATATCTTTACCATTATTTTAGCATCTTCCCTATTACAGGTGAAGACTTCTGGTCACTTTAACAGCTTCAGATCCGCGCTATAGCCGAATGACGGCTACTGCGCGAACCATGTGTTTTTGTTTGTTTAGCAAAAAATAAAAACCCCAGTGGTGATTAAATACCACCAAAAGAAAGTTCTATTTGTGTTAAAAAAAAAATGATAAAAATTGAATTTAGGTAAAGTGTTGCATGACCACGCAATTGTCATTCAAACAGTGACAGCGCTAAAAGCTGAAAATTGGTCTGGACAGGAGGGGGGTTTAGGTGCCCAGTAAGCAAGTGGTTAAAAAAAACATCTACAATTAATAACAAATATTTCAATCTACAAATGTGTTAAAGGAGTTAAAAAAAAGTGGGGCACTACTTTGAGCATGCCTACCCTCCCCCTTTGGCAATGACACCTTCCGGAGTCATTTCCAAACCTTGTGAAGACCAATACAGAAGATCTTCCTTTGCTGCAAAAGTATACAGTGTCTGTCACATATGCTCATTAATTGGCTTGGCTTCCAGAATAACATCAGTAAGCATAACCACAGAGCAACCTACATAATACATGTTGTCATAGGGCCTGGAACATGAACCATCTACAAAAACATCAAGCACATTAGAAATGTGCAGACATTAGATCAGACCTCAGTGAGGTCATAGAATGCATAACTTCTATACAGTCATGTTGTTCCACCACCTCATCTTCCCTTCTCTTCAAACCAAACATGGCACTCAGAATAGGAGCCGGTCCTGAGGTGGGTGAAGCAAAACTAATGGTCAGAGCTGCAGTGGAGAGGAGAATAATCCCATATCCAGTGAGCCTCTGATGCCGCATACACATGATCGGAATTCTTGTCGGAAAAAGCTCTGATGGTTTTCCCGACGGAATTCCGCTCAAACTGTCCTGCCTACACACGGTCACACCAAATTCCGACCGTCAAGAACGCGGTGACGTACAACACTACGACGAGCCGAGAAAAAATCAAGTTCAATGCTTCCGAGCATGCGTCAAATTGTTTCCGAGCATGCGTAGGAATTTTGCAAACCTTTTCCGTCGGAAAAATTGAGAACATGCTCTCAAATTTTTGCTGCCGGGAATTCGGCCAGCAAAATTCTGATGGAGCCTACACACGGTCGCATTTTTTGATGAAAAGCTCTCATCGGTCTTTTGCTGGCCGAAATTCCGATTGTGTGTACACGGCATGAGTGGACATATGTTGAGTGTTCAGATTCCTTAACAAAAATAATACCTAGTGTGAGGTATGTAAATATATAGCAGTCCCAACCCCGGGGCAATAACCATTGCAGTTTTCATAACCTTGTACAAACATTTATTTTCTTATCATCCAAAGTCACCAGGTCCAGGGCTTCTGTCTAAGTGCTTTGTCTGAGTATGTTGTCAAAAATGGGAACAGTCAGGTATCTATTGGCGGCAATAACCAATCATACCTGAAGAGGACAGCATGTCTTTTGTCTAGTGGGCGTGCCACTCCCACGACAGCTGTAACCCCTGCAGAGCTTATTTTGTACCCCAAATACTCAACCTGTGGAAAACAGAGCTGGACCTTAAACTGGGAGACCTTATGACCCTCTTTACACAGACAATTAAACAAAACCAACAGTGTCTAACTGAAAAGCCACCGGGGAAGGGTTGCACAACAGTACGTCGTTGACATACTGAAGGAGGACAGAACCATTTCCAGCTGACCATTAGAGTCTCATGGAGCGCTATTGAGTAGACTACAGGTGAGTCAACATAGCCTTAAGGCAAACGGCCCGGGTATACTGGGTCTTTATCAAAAAAGAAAAAACCATAAGCAGTTGTGTCACCTCGTTAACAAGGACGGAAAAAAACATTACTTAAATCAATGACAAGGAAAGTCTGGCACTGTGGGGTATAGAGACAATCATTGCCGATACATCTGGGACAATTAGGGCTATCAGTACTACAAAATTACTACTTGCTCTCAAATCCTGTACAAATCTGTAAGCACCATCTGCTTTGGGCACAGAATTGATGGGAGCGTTGTATGGAGCTATCACTCCTTTATTATCCCTTGCTGCAGGAAAGACTGCACCAAAGATGATGTCTTCAATCCCTTCCTGTAACAAGGGGGCACTGTCTATAAAAAATTGGAGCTGTGCCTTTCCAATGAGAAAGGTCTTAAAATAAATCCTCTTCTGATTAAAATACAAGAGGGGCTTCTAATTGTACTTCCTCACTAGCTTTCCCTGCCTCCTTAATAGGCGGGCGATCCTGAGATCTGAGCCTGGTGCGAGAAGGGACCCGTGGTGTGCTTCAGAGGGGTTGGAGGAATTTCCTCCGCTGCCTTGGGCACCATGATCTATCCCTTGTTCCTGGTCCTGGACCTAGCTTGGTGGGACCACCACGGATGCCAGCGGCAGGATGTCCTGTCGCTTTTCAGGGGCCGAGGCAGTAGGGAACAGATGTCTTGCAACTAAAACATCCGAGTCAGTTCCACCCAAACTAGGACAGATCTTACTATATCCAGGAGGATATACCTGTGCCGGAGTACAGAAGGGGTTACTACGAGGAAAGGGAAATGCTGTTCTCCTAAACCCTGGGCTGCGGCAGATTGGAACTGGGCTGCGCCTTCTTTCTCTTTCCCTTGGTATTATCCTCTAGTGAAGGCATTGCCTTCCACCAAGGAGCAACATTCAATCAATTTAAACATCCTCCTCTCATATTTCTCATATCCCATCCAGGATCGGGTCCAAAGGATGGAAAAAGCAGCCTCGTCACCAAGACACAAACCCTTTATCATATTCATATGAAACTCACTATTTGACCCTCCCGGGGGAAAAGGATCATGACTCCCCATAGCCCATGTCCAGCCCGCCAAGTTTGAAACCCATGGGTCCACATAATAATAACCTGTTGATGACACTCTGTTCACATTATCCCTACAATTTTCTCCATAAACTGGAGGAGCCCATTTCCAATCAAGCCTTAATCACTCTATATGGATGCAGAGAAGCCACTGTACCAAATTTGACGTATTTTCTCGCTATTCCTATGTGCGTGCGTGTTCTTTCAGACCCGCTACTCTCTGGGATTGGCTGTCAAGCCTCCTGTTACAGAGACATCCGACAATCCGGTCAACCACAAGAGTCCAGTATATATACAAATCTTAAAATGGCTTTAAGCATGCAACATATAATACAAACTACATACAACAGTGGGAGCTATCCAGACATCAGCCGAACGCAGGTTGGTGCCTCCACAAGGTTAAACCTTATTTGATTCAACAAATCTATATGCAGAGCGCCACCTGATTTGTATTGAAAACAAATCTCTGATCTGTGCTAATACAGCTAAACAGATCCTGATCCATACCAAACGAATCCTGCCCCTAGAACCAACCAATTTCTTTCTTTTTATTGCAAACTGATCAGAGCTGAGGTGATAGAATGAACCAAAATTCAGGTACAATTCACTAACCTTAGATAATCTTGCATTCCGACTGCTGCCACCAGGCCTGTTGGGGCCTTGAACCAGACAGCTGGATTGGCCCACCGGAATTCGGGAAGTACAGATTGACTCGCACACAAGATGAGATCAAACTATACTCATTTAATATGGGCGATTACCCTCTGTTTTATACAATATGAAAGTAGGATGGATTACAATACATTTTAGGGTTTGATTACAGAGAAATAGAATAACAATTCTAGAAAAAGATGTTTACCTCCATACGACGTACAATTTGACAATATTTTAGATTAGAAAGTTACAAGTCAAAAATGTTCCCATGACAATGCATAACAATCCAACCATACTAATCTATTTAGCCTAAACATTTCTTAGCAAGTAAACACATTCCCAGTAAAACTCAAATAATAGAATTATGAGAGAAACATGGAAATTTACAAAATAAAGACAGCCTAGAATCATCATTAAACTTTAGTATCTGTGTGTATTCAGTAATCATTCCTGGCATTAACCCTTCACCTACCACAGTGTAACTTTAACGGCAAAGAAGAAATGACTTACAGTACAAAACATCAATTAAATTAACACCAGCTACATTCACTTCCAGTACACGTGAGCATGAACTTGCTTCTGATCTGTGCCCTGGAGATTGTGGTTGTTAGCCCTATGGTTGCAGGAACATCCACAAAGCCTTTAAAGATTGGCAGGTGAAGAAATATGTTTAGTGCTTTCAAGAGTAAGATCTACTGCTTTGTTCATAAAAGAGATGGATCAAAAACTTCCCCCATTTCCCAGTCTATGTCTTGATGTGGCTGCAAGCCTTTAGTTTCATTGGGGCACACTACAAGTTTTATTTCTTAACACTAATTATCAGGGTCACTAAAATATATCCTAACGTATCTTTCTAACCTGTCTCTGCTTTTCGTGTTGATTGTGAATTAGAAGCCTTTCACATGTTGTAGGAACAAACATCAGGGATCTAGTTAGAAGGAACCACTTGAGTAAGGGGAAGGGACAAGTGTATAGGTTAAAGAAACAAAAGACTCCTGATGAGTAAACGTGATTTACAAAACGTGTAGAGTTTTTCTATTCATGTGATGCCAAGACATTGGCATCTATACAGCATGTACTCATCTATGTATATGTATAGCTATGTATCATCATTGTATACGGTGTATGTGTTCATGGTATATTTTTACCAATATGTCAGCCTTTGTATATGGCTATGTTTATATTTTGAAAACATTATCATGCATTTCTGATATAATAAAGGTTTTATCATATATTTACTCCATACACTAATTTTTGCAGCAATAAGCCTCATTTAAAGTCCCATTCTTTTCTTTTGTTTCTATTTCATATAGCCAGGGATGGAGGCCTTTTACTGTGGACAGGTCAGGTCACACTTTTCTCGTTATATTAAGTGTATAGGTTAAGTCTACTCCCAGAGCAGTGAGCAGATGTCCTGATAGATAATTTTCCTGTTTTGTAACAGTTATACATTTTAAGAAAAGTTAAAAATACAAATAAGCTCAATAAAGTAAAAAAATATATAAAAATTAAGCATAAAAAAAATATATGAAAAAAATCCTTGGGTATACATAACACATTCACCTAACAAGTACAGTATGTATAGTAGGTATGCATGTACATGTTGGTGGTTATAGGACAATTTTAGTTTAATATAAATTTGATGCTAAAAGGTACAGAAGATTTCGATCACATTTTAGTTCAAATTTTGTAAATTTTCATGTCCCTTTTTTTTATTTTTTATTTTTTTTTATTTTTTATTTTTTCTCCTTTTTCTTATTTTTTTTTTTTTTTTTTTTTTTTTCAAAGAAGAGAAAAAATAAAAACACAATCAACAAAACACATGGATCAGTCTCAGTATATTTTTCGTAGAAAAAACTAATAGTAGTAGTCTTTTTTAACTGTTATTTCACATGCATGTGTCTGCGAGTTCAGTAATAAATCCTCTTTATGTATGCTAAATGTCTTTTCTTTTACATTTAGCAGGAATTCCACAGGGATTATTGACTTTATGTGTGCTGACAACAGTTTTATGTAGTTTTATTAAAATATGGGCTCCACAAATATTTTTAGGAACAATGTGGCCTGTGGAAAATCACGAAGGGGGAATTTACTAAGACTGGAGCAGACAGAATATGAAGCAGCTGTGCATGGCAACCAATCAGCTTCTAGATTTAATTTTCAACTTAAGGCTGGTCATACATTATACAATTTTCCTTAGACAAAACAAACAGCGCTCAGTGGGTAACATTAGGTGGACATAGCACTGGCAGGAACCATGAATGGCATGCGATGGGTTGAATAAAATATTCCTTGTAGTTAATGTTAGTGGATCAAGACAAGTTTAATGAATAATCATCATGACATTAAAAAATAGACAAACAATCCACATACATGTAATATATTGGAAATGGGTAAGATTAAATGAGCCTACAGTATCACTAGGGGTTCCCGGAGCAACGAGGAGCTAACAATGACCAACGGTGATCATCGTTAGCTCCTCGTTGCTCTGGGAACCCCCAGTGATAGCGTAGGCTCATTTAATCATACTAATTTTCAATACATTACATGTATGTGGATTGTTTGTCTATTTTTTTATGTCATGATGATTATTCATTAAACTTGTACTGATCCACTAACATTACCCCCAAGGAATATTTTATTCAACCCATCGCCTGCCATTCATGGTTCCTGCCAGTGGTATGTCCACCTAATGTTACCCACTGAGTGCTGACATTGTTTGCTTGACCTCATAGAACAGAGGTTCCTGGCTGCAGCAAAGAGGATGATGAACAATGCAAGATAATAACTCCCAGTTGAAAGCAATACTATTTGTAATCCAGAGGAATGTTGCAGGTGTTCTGTGTTGAAAGTGCTGTACTTGGCAAACAATGTAATTTGTGGGCCTGAAGCCTCCTCACCAATCCTGATAGACCTCAGAGTCACCCAGTGATCCACAAATGATTCGTCCTCCTTTAGGTGGACCGGGACAAGGATCCGTCTGTGGACTCGACCATATGGTTCCACGGTATTCAGCGCAGCTGCAGGGTGTCCTTTTGCCAGCCACCAACAGCTGAACTCACTGGGGCTGGATCGGTGGACTGAGGATCGTGTGCTAGGCCGCATCCTCTTACACAGCGGCAGAGTGGTGCCCACACAGAGAGATTCAGGAAGCAAGAGAGCATGGGCCTTATCCCTATAAAGTCTCTCTCACAATTCCTCTGCAAGCAGACAGTCTCTTGGGAGATGTGGTTCACAGCCAATTTTGCAATATCAGCAATGCTTATTCCAGGAACCAAATCTCCCACAATGCCTTTCTCTGTGCTTCAGGAGATGATGTCAGTGATGGAAATCCAGCACTAGGAGGACATAGAAGCAGGGCTAGAATAGTAACAGACAGTCTGCAGAGTCAGATAACCACAGTCCGCTCCTGGATACACTAGAATATGTTAAACTTATGAAAATTGAATTGGCTGCCTGGGGTACATAATGTTAGCAATAGCTAATATAAGGGGTTAATGATTAATGCTGCTTCACTTTGTAACAGATAGTATTTATTTGTTGGATTGTTTTGTGTGTTTTGTTATATGCAATGTGCCAATTATATATTATTGTTTTACATGTTTTTAAATGAATATTTGAGAATGTGCTCTGTGATTGCACCTATTTTTAATGCCTCATCAACCTATAGATAAATGTATATGCTGTAAATACAGTTTGTTTCTGTGGCGTTATCACCATGCAATGCACGTACTCTTCCCTACCCATAACATTTTTATTACTATTAATATACAGAAAAGATATGGAAATTATTACAGCTCACCCCCTGGTTCAGCTATATGCTTACTTTTGTCATTCTGAAATCAGTTGATCAAAGCACCAGACTTCTACTATGGCTGAATGCGAGTCGGGTCTCACCACTTAAACATCTATGTCAATAGCCCAACTGGAGCTCCTGACCTGAAGCTGAAAGTGAGGGGCGTATAGGGTGGAGAGGTCATAGAGCTCCAGCGGCTTGTTCCTGGCCCTAAAGCACTCTACGTGACTAATGAGTTTGTGTGCGCGTGCTTTAAAAAAAAAAAAAAAACTGATTGAACTCAAGCTAGGATTTTTAGTGTTGAGAAGAAGTGACCTTTAAGGCTATAGATTGCTGAGCTAGGACATGTAGTATTAAATGATTGGGTCAGTTTGGGACAGGTGAGTGAAAAATATGTCTATGTAAATGTGCGTCCTCCATACCAAGTAGCATACATTGAGCACAGAATGTTCCATCCACATTTAATCGCTGTTCTTTCCTAGTCTTGCTCATCTGTCTCTTCTTTGGTGCCTCACTGTCGTTTCCTCCCATTACTTCACTCAGTTTCATACTCTTGTCTGGCTGCACACTGCTTTCTTCTGTCAGGCCAGATATTAATGATGCATAAAATTAGCCTGATTAAAACACAGGCATGCACTTGCGGTTGGAAAGATAGCCAACTTACACTCCAGAGCTTTACTTGGTAGCAGCGTATATGCGCACTCATTCATTCACACATTCATGCTCGAAGCAACCATCAGAACATTTACGTATTAAAGACTACATTTACTGCATCACACACTTAGAGCTCTTGGCACCTGCTTTACATATCTTCCAATAAATCATCTTCAGAAAAGTGGTGCTGGCAATGTATTCAGACATACATTCAAAGATAATATCTGGATGCTTTAAAAAACATGACAAATATGGATGCCAGTACTACATCTTCACATGTAAAGTATATGCAGTGCAACACATTTATCACAATTAAGGGTAATTCTCCATGAGATAGAGGTAAAACTCTGTGCCTCCAAAACCCTTGTGTTCCAAAACTCCAAATGGTAGACATTTAAAGATTATTCTAACTCAAAAACAATAATGTAATATATTGCAGCACACCGATATGTAAAGGTCCCTTTAAGAAGTTGGGAGTAGTTGGCTGCAGGACATGTTTAACAGGATATTAAAAATGGCACTTTAAAGTATATTTCCACTTTTGCAGCCAAATTGGGATAACACCTACTTTATATGTGTCACGTGTTCCTGTGTAACATAAAACAAATATGCAGATTACCTTTTTTTTAGATGCTCTTTTCTGGACCCCTTAGTAAGGAAAAATCCTACATAGTTCTCTTTGTTTATGAAGGGGCTGTGGTGGTAGCTGTGTTTGCCATAATTAACCCTGTCTATAACTTTGCAGGCAGATAAGTAAATCTGAACACTGGGGGTTATTTGCAAAAGGTAAATCCACTTAGCACTGCAAGTGCACTTGGAAGTGCAGTTGCTGTAAATCTGAGGGGTAGATCTGAAATGAGTGGCAGCTCTGCTGATTTTATCATCCAATCATGTGCAAGCTAAAATGCTGTTTTTTATTTTCCTTGCATGTCCCCTTCGGATCTAGTGACCTTACTTCCAAGTGTACTTTCAGTGCAAAGTGGATTTGCCTTTCGTAAATAACCCCCATTGTGTCCTAACAAAGGGTTAAAGGTTTGGAGGCTAGGCTTCTTGCATTGTATGTTAATAAGGACAGACTATGACATTGTTCAAAAAAACTTGTAGTCTTATGAGAAAATTTTCAAAGTTTGAAATATTTTTTAACCGCCTCAAGTAGGAGTATGGCAGAAGAGCGGCTCTCCTGTGCCGAATCATGGACCTAGTATGTGATCCAGCACTTCTGGGTAGGGGATGCGCACGAACACTGTTGGTTCTGTGGCTGTGCTGGGATTAGACACAGCACAAGTCAATCACCGGGTGACGGCCAATGAATATTAATGGGCCCCCACTGATCGGCGAGGAGAGACACAGAACAGAGCTCTAACTATTTAAATAAGGCAGAGCCCTTTTCTGTCAGTGGTGGATATTATTTCCCTGCAAAGCAGGGAATAAAGTCCAGCAAAAACCTTAGTAAAAACAGCACACAGTAAGCCCAAAAACACTGATTAGGCACACATTTAACCCTTTGATCGCCCTAGATGCTTGACCCCTTGCCAGCCAGTGTCATTAGTAGAGTGACATATTTTTTAGCACTGATCACTGTATTAGTGTGACGATATTGCACTCCTGCTATAATTCTCTGATCGCCGCCATTACTAGTAAAAAAATGTATTAATTAAAATTCCAGTATATCTGATTGTTTGCAGATGCAATAACTTTTGCACAAACCAATCAATATATGCTTATTAAGATTTTTTGTTACCAAAAACATGTATGAGAATCAGAATTCATTTATAAAGAAATTATATTTTTTGAATTTTTTATTGGATACTGTATGTTTTATAGCAGAAAGTAAAAAATATTGTTATTTTTTTTCTAAATTGTTAGTCTTTTTTTTGTTTATAGCGCATAAAGTATAAAACCCAGAGGTGATCAAATACACCAAAAGAAATTCTATTTGTGGCAAAAAAAGGATATACATTTCATTTATGTACGGTGTTGTATAACTACGCAATTGTCAGTTAAAGCAACGCAGAAAATGGCCTGGTTATTAAGGGGGATAAATCTTCCGGGGGGCAAGTGGCTTAGCTTGCTGTATGAATAGGAACATATCAGTGGCATACTAATGGGGGTGTGGGTGCTGTGTAAAAAAGAAAATTCCAGCAGCCGGCACCTGCTGCTTCAGTGAGAGTGGGAGCTCAGTGAGTGTGTTGGGGGGGTTGGTCTGTGCTGGGGGTTTGTCATTGCTGGGGGGACTGAGTCTGTGCTGAGCAGTTGGTCTTTGCTGAGGGGGTTTGTGCTTGGGGGTTGGTCTGTGCTGGGGAAGTCGGTCTCTACTGAGGGGTCTCTGCTGTGGGGGAGGGAAGAGGGTGTCTGTACTAAAGATTCTTTGCTGGGGTGTCGTTGACGAGGAGTCTGTACTGAGGGGTTTGCTCTGGGGGGGATCTGTACTGAGGGGCTAGGTTGGGAGGGGGGATTTAAGGATGTTAGGGGAGATCTGTACTGTGGGGGGATGTGGGCTTTGCAGGGTTATTCGTACTGGGCAGAGGGAGTTATTTTGTTTTAACTTTGTAAAGTCCCCTGTGCTTGTGGGTCCATTCACACTAGCAGTTGGGGAGTGGTAAAATATCATGGTTGTGCTGCAGTTTTACCACCCCCCAACTGCTCTCCCTTTAGCTGCAGAAGCATTGTCCAGAGGTGTACACATGCCTGAGCTGTGATGCTTTGGTTCATGGCCGTGGCAGGAATTATACCCCTCTTGCATTACATGGTGGCTGCTCTGCAAGAGCACTCTAACCACATGCAATGCATGCGGTTGCAGTGAGCTAATGCGGGATTCAAGTGGTAAAGCAGACTGTGAGGAGGCGATAAAACGCCTCCTAACCACCTGAAATGCTCTCTGACATGCGATCTGAACACAGATCGTTCTTTAGAGACCAACACCAGCGTAAACCAGCCCTTACACTCTTATGGATATTTTATGGGTAAAAAGATTGTGGACATGTGTTTGTTGGGTACAGGTTTAGTAAGTTTAGGTTACATTTAGCTCTGCCCCTTTAAGCTCCTCCCACTGGTATCGCAAATCGACCACATCCACAATTTGGTCCAGCATGCTTTTTTTCTCTTTGCCATCTTTTTTTTTGAGGGGGAGAAAAAAAACTATGGGTTTTGGGTGCCACTGAAACACAAAAAATATATAGAAGTGTTTTCTTAAATTTGATTTATTAGATACAGGGCAGAGCCAGTAGTTGGCAGTAGAAAGTCAGTCGTGATGAAAAGATACACCTGTAATTTTTGTTTCTTGGAGAGGAAGACAAATCACCTTATTAAAGTTTGGTATTTTTTTTTATCTACTGTAATATTAACCTAAGTGTAAAACCGATCAAGCTCAAGTTGTTAACACTTTTAAAAGCAGAACGTTGTATAGTTTGTTACAGATATGATATATATGTTTGGGATATAATATCTACACCTTATTAAAAAACTACTTATTCAACTACATTATGTACATTATACAACAGTTATGTAACACTTAAACACTGTTTTTGTTATTGACTCTGTACTGTTATTGCTACTTTAAATATTGTAAGCTGTTATGTTTCTACAATAAAATTTATGAACAAAAAAAATTAAAAAAAATAAAAGTTTGGTAGAACTGTGTTCCCCCATCTTGGAGGAAGACAGCAGGTTGCTATGTGATCTCAAAGAAGAGTTTTGCTACTACTTGGAGTTGTGAGCTCAGCGCTGAAACTCCAGCTACAAAGAGGAAGAGTGATGAAAGGGTCACTGACTGAGGGCATATGGGCACCAGAGCTTCCATTGTTTTACAAAGCAGAACAACAAACATTCACTCATTATCATTTTATTTTTAAGTAAAGAACATTTTCCTATTACATGACACTCTCATGTGAACATTCGCCTATTTTTAATGTATGACTGTCTTGAAAAGATTCTGCACAGAAGAATAATGGGTCATGTACAAGGATGGTAGAGGATTATTTACATGTCCTTAGAAGTGGTGTGTGCATTTGTTTTTTTTTTTTATAGACTAATACCACGTACACACGACCGGACTTTCCGGCAAACTATGTCCGAGGGTCTTCCCGATGGACTTTTGGCGGAGTTCTGATGGATTTTTCGAATGAACGTTTTTGACGTGGTGACGTAAACGGGACTAAAGAATAGCCAGCAGCCAATAGCTGCCTTGTGTTGTATTTGGTCTGTCGGACCAGCATACAGACAAATGGTTTTCCCGATTTGAGTCCGTTGGAATTGAGTCCGTCGGATAGTTTACAAACATGTTCTATTTCTAGGTCCGCCAGATTTTTCCCCCCAAAAACGAAAGGGTTAGCCCACACACGATTGAATTGTTTGGCGGAAAGTCCGGTCGTGTGTACGCAGCATAAGAACATATTTAGGAAGATGATCTTGCCAGAAATGCAGTGTCATTGAAAAGGCAGCACAAAAAAAAAAAATTGTCTTTCTTATGTAAACTACTAGTCTTGTCAACACACTATTAAATGGAGAACAAAAGCTGAATGTTTGAAGTCCAGCTGGTGTGACATCCATGGTTCCTTCCACAGATACAATAGGGGGAAAAAGCATAGACGTATAGGACAGAGAAGGGTGTTAAAGGCTTTCCTTATAGGGAAGTAAAAAAAAAAAATGTTTCCTGATTTTATGGTAAACAGCGCTGGTAGATGGCTTCCTGGCCCTAAACAAGGTAGAAACTATGGTGGATGAACAGTCTAACGCAGAATTTGTTTTTATCTCAGCTCTCAGTCCATGAGATGTAGATAATCTGGGTGAGGATGAAGGGCTTGACCCTGGACTAACATTGTTGGTGATACTGGCAGAGAGATAGGAGGGCAGATAGAAATGTGGATGAGAATAAAGAACCAAAACCTTCAAGGCCAGCATGAAACAATGAGCAACATTGCCAACTTCTCAGATAGAAGACAGACTAGAAAAATCATTATTAGGGACACTGGAGGAAAACCATAATCCAGGGGTAATTACCAAGGTTGAACAAACAAGGGCCTCCTTGAAGAAATCTGGCTTGGGTACCTGAAAAAAAAATTGAAGGATCTTGCTGCTATGAAGAGATGTTGAGTGGTCAACTTGAGGGTGACCCCACTTGACGTAGATCTGGTCAAACAGGGACCATTTGAGATCGTTTATGGAGTGATGGGACACATGGTCTGCCCTGATGTTGTCACAACTTGGAATGTACCACAGCGGTCTCCCACCACTCAGCTATGCTAGGTTCCTACTGAGGAAGGCCATGTGCCAAGGATGTCATTATGTCACTACGAGTGGTGAGAGACCATTACATGCAGAAGTCTATATAAAAGAGTGTCATATTGAAGAGGATCTTGCTTTTAACCCTTGAGAGTGCTCTTTATCCTATATATATTTATTAGCAAATACAGTGAGCACTATTAGTCTCTTTCTCTTTCATAAAAGTTATACCATATTGGAGCTGCATTTGAAAGTGCATAAGGAGCATATAAGTGAATCTGGACATCTTGATCAGCCTCACTGGGAGGTAAAAAGAGTTGTGTGACATCATATGTTATTGGAGGTTAGAAGTGGAGGTGAACATATTGGAAGGATCATGAGGTGCAGTTCACATTTTTACTTGGCATATTGATTAAGAAGATTTTTTCCACCACTGGTGGTTTGAGAAGCTATGGAATGTTGTACTATGCTTCTATAATTTATGGGACATTTCCGGCTGGCTAATGTATAGTTGTTTATATATTATTGAGTAGTGCTGCACTATATTGATTGTATTATTTCAGATTTGGGTGGAGTGGAATCACTCAGTAAGTGTTCAGCCTACAATCCTTAATGCATAGAATGCATTAAGGTGAAAAACATTAAGGCTTTACAACCAGTTTAAAGCGATATTTTAATGATTTTTTTTTCTCGAAATAACAAACATGTTATACTTTCATGCTCTGTGCAATGGTTTTGCACAGAGCAGCCCAGATCTTCGTTTTCTTGGGTCCCACGCCGTTGCTCCTGGCTCTTCCCTCCTGCTGGGTGCCCCCACAGCATGGCACGCTCCTGAGCCACAACTCTGTGTGTCCATTCACACATGGAGCCACGGCTCGGCCCCCGCCCCCTTCATCTTCTGATTAACTCAATGACTGTGATTGACAGCAGCGGGACCCAATAGCTCAGTTAAGTCTTATGCCGCGTACACACGTGGGGACTTTTGCCGGCGGACCTAGTCCAGCGGACAATCCCGCGGGACTTTCCAGCTAGGTCCGCTGGACTTTCCGAGCGTGTGGACTTGCCCACACACGCACGGACTTCTCCAGCGGATAATCCGCCGGCCAAAAGTCCGCGGGACTTTTGAAAATGAACGGACTTGCCCACACACGGAGCAGTCCGTTCATTTCGAACGTAACTTCAGGTTACGTAGCTAGCGTAGGCAGTAAATGCCGCCGCGCTAGCTCCGCAAGCTGGCATGGATTTAAAGGGAATCCCCACGCCGAAAAAACGGCGTGGGGGTTCCCCCCAAATCCAAGTCAGACCCTCATCCGAGCACGCAGCCTGGCAGGCCAGGAAAGGGGTGGGGACGAGCGAGCGCCCCCCCCCCCTCCTGAGCCGTACCAGGCCGCGTGCCCTCAACATGGGGGGTGCCCTGGGGAAAGGGGGGCCGTGCGGCCCCCCCACCCCAAAGCACCTTGTCCCCATGTTGATGAGGACAAGGGCCTCTTCCCGACAACCCTGGCTGTTGGTTGTCGGGGTCTGCGGGCGGGGGCTTATCGGAATCTGGGAGCCCCCTTTAATAAGGGGGCCCCCAGATCCCGGCCCCCCACCCTATGTGAATGAGTATGGGGTACGATGTACCCCTACCCATTCACCTAAGGTGTAAAATGTAAAGTACAAAAACACACACACTTTTGAAAAAATATTTTATTGCACTGCTCCGGGGGTCTTCTTCCGTCTTGGGGGTCTTCTCACCGGACTCCTCCGCTCTCTTCTGCTCTTTTACCTAGTTCTTTCACGAGCGGGGGAGTCCGGCTACCTTCTTCGTCGTCGCCGCCGTCGTCTGGGGGTCTCGATCCGCCTTCGGGGGTCTTCCGGGGGTCTCTTCTGTTCTTGCGGCGGTCGTCGTCTTCCGCGCCGCCGGCGCCGCCTTCTTCTTCTTGTCCTTCTTGTTCTTCTTCTTCTTCCGATGTTGACCCGTCGCTGTCTCTGCCCGGAATGCCTGTGCCGCTCTGCGCTGAGACTTATATAGGGACATGGGGGACAGGGTCACATGTTCATGTCACATGGTGACCCCGCTCCCTTGCGATGTCATAGTCCCAGCATCCTCAGGGACTGTGACAACACAAGGGGGCGGGGTCACCATGTGACATGTGCATGTGACCCTGTCCCCATGCCCCTATATAAGTCCAAGCGCAGCGCGGCACAAGCATTCCGGGCAGAGAGAGCGTCGGGTCAACATCGGAAGAAGAAGAACAAGAAGAAGGACAAGAAGAAGAAGAAGGCGCCGGCGGCGCGGAAGACGGCGACCGCCGCAAGAACAGAAGAGACCCCCGGAAGACCCCCGAAGGCGGATCGAGACCCCCAGACGACGATGAAGAAGGTAGCCGGACTCCTCCGTTCGTGAAAGAGCTAGGTAAAAGAGCAGAAGAGAGCGGAGGAGTCCGGTGAGAAGACCCCCAAGACGGAAGAAGACCCCCGGAGCAGTGCAATAAAATATTTTTTCAAAAGTGTGTGTGTTTTTGTACTTTACATTTTACACCTTAGGTGAATGGGTAGGGGGTACATCGTACCCCATACTCATTCACATAGGGTGGGGGGCCGGGATCTGGGGGCCCCCTTATTAAAGGGGGCTCCCAGATTCCGATAAGCCCCCGCCCGCAGACCCCGACAACCAACGGCCAGGGTTGTCGGGAAGAGGCCCTTGTCCTCATCAACATGGGGACAAGGTGCTTTGGGGTGGGGGGGCCGCACGGCCCCCCTTTCCCCAGGGCACCCCCCATGTTGAGGGCACGCGGCCTGGTACGGCTCAGGAGGGGGGGCGCTCGCTCGTCCCCACCCCTTTCCTGGCCTGCCAGGCTGCGTGCTCGGATGAGGGTCTGACATGGATTTGGGGGGAACCCCCACGCCGTTTTTTCGGCGTGGGGAGTCCCTTTAAATCCATGCCAGGTCACGGAGCTAGCGCGGCGGCAGTAACTGCCTACGCTAGCTACGTAACCTGAAGTCACGTGCTAAATGAACGGACTTGCCGATGAGCGACAAGTCCGTTCATTTCAAAAGTCCCGCGGACTTGCCCACTAACGGCGGGATTGTCCGCTGGACACGCACACAGGGGGACACTGAAGGGAGAGCGCACACACAGGGGGACACTGAAGGGAGAGCGCACACACAGGGGGACACTGGAGGGAGAGCGCACACACAGGGGGGCACTGGAGGGAGAGCGCACACACAGGGGGACACTGGAGGAAGAGCGCACACACAGGGGGACACTGGAGGGAGAGCGCACACACAGGGGGACACTGGAGGGAGAGCGCACACACAGGGGGACATTGGAGGGAGAGCGCACACACAGGGGGACACTGGAGGGAGAGCGCACACACAGGGGGACACTGGAGGGAGAGCGCACACACAGGGGGACACTGGAGGGAGCGCACACACACAGGGGGACACTGAAGGGAGAGCTCACACGCAGGGGGACACTGAAGGGAGAGCTCACACGCAGGGGGGGCATGCACACACAGGGGGACACTGGAGGGAGAGCGCACACACGGGGGGACACACACACAGGGGGACACTGGAGGGAGAGCACACACACAGGGGGGGACACGCACACAGGGGGGGACACTGGAGGGAGAGCGCACACACAGGGGGGGACACACACACACAGGGGGCCACTGGAGGGAGAGCTCACACGCAGGGGGGGGGGGGGGCAAGCACACACAGGGGGACACTGGAGGGAGAGCGCACACGCAGGGGGGCACACACACACACAGGGGGACACTGGAGGGAGAGCGCACACACAGGGGGGCACTGGAGGGAGAGCGCACACACAGGGGGGACACGCACACACAGGGGGACACTGGAGGGAGAGCGCACACACAAGGGGGACACTGGAGGGAGAGCGCACACACAGGGGGGACACGCACACACAGGGGGACACTGGAGGGAGAGCGCACACACAGGGGGGACACTGGAGGGAGAGCGCACACACAGGGGGGACACTGGAGGGAGAGCGCACACACAGGGGGGACACTGGAGGGAGAGCGCACACACAGGGGGGACATGCACACAGGGGGGGACACTGTGGGCTGGGGGGACACTGTGGGCTGGGGGGACACTGTGGGCTGGGGGTGACACTGTGGGCTGGGGGTGACACTGTGGGCTGGGGGGTGACACTGTGGGCTGGGGGGTGACACTGTGGGCTGGGGGGTGACACTGTGGGCTGGGGGGTGACACTGTGGGGGGGGGGCGTGACTCCCCCCCATCACTTGTGGCGGTCCTGGTAAATTAACTCACCGATGCCGATGCCAATGCTCCCCGCCGGCCCCTCCACTCTTCTCTTTCATTAGGGGCCCCGACTCGGCAGGTTGAAGCGGCTGTATTACATGCCGCGAATACTGCTAACGGCGCGCGGCTCCCCGCCGGCCCCTTCTTTCCTCCCGGCCGTCCCAGGTGACGTCACGACGCATACAGTAGAAGCACCTGGGACGGACGGGAGGGAAGAAGGGGCCGTTAGCAGTATTGTTAGCGGCATGTAATACAGCCGTTTCAAGTGGCCCCTCATGTGGCCGAGTCCGGGCCCCTAATGGCCCCGGGCCCTCGGGCGGCGCCCGAGGCACCGACCTGTCAGTCCGCCCCTGCCTGAAACCTTGTAACACTAATGACATCAGGGAGGAAAAAATGGGCCCAACTTGGACATTTTCACTTAGAGGTGTACGCACTTTTGTTGCCAGAGGTTTGGATATTAATGTCTGTGTGTTGAGTTATTTTAAGGGGACAGCAAATTTACACTGTTATACAAGCTGTACACTCACTACTTTACATCGTAGCAAAGTGTAATTTCTTCAGTGTTGTCACATGAGAAGATATAATAAAAAATTAGAAAACTGTGAGGGGTGTACTCACTTTTGTCAGATACGGTGTATATATATATATATATATATATATATATATACAGTGGTGTGAAAAAGTGTTTGCCCCATTCCTCATTTCCTGTTCCTTTGCATGTTTGTCACACTTAAGTGTTTCGGAACATCAAACCAATTTAAACAATAGTCAAGGACAACACAAGTAAACACAAAATGCAATTTGTAAATGAAGGTGTTTATTATTAAAGGTGAAAAAAAATCCAAACCATCATGGCCCTGTGTGAAAAAGTGATTGCCCCCCTTGTTAAAACATACTATAACTGTGGTTGTCCACACCTGAGTT
Organism: Lithobates sylvaticus; assembly: GCA_028564925.1. Classification (NCBI taxonomy): domain Eukaryota; kingdom Metazoa; phylum Chordata; class Amphibia; order Anura; family Ranidae; genus Lithobates; species Lithobates sylvaticus. The sequence goes on from CM053027.1 coordinate 322,688,888, forward strand.
CAATTTCTCTAGCCACACCCAGGCCTGATTATTGCCACACCTGTTCACAATCAAGGCATCACTTAAATAGGAGCTGCTTGACACAGTAAGGTCCACCAGAAGATCCTTAAAAGCTACACATCATGCCGAGACCCAAAGAAATTCAGGAACAATTGAGAAAGAAAGTAATTGAGATCTATCAGTCTGGAAAGGGTTATAAAGCCATTTCCAAAGCTTTGGGAATCCAGCGAACCACAGTGAGAGCCATTATCCACAAATGGTGAAGACATGGAACAGTGGTGAACCTTCCCAGGAGTGGCCGGCCGCCCAAAATTACCCCAAGAGCGCAGCGACGACTCATCCAAGAGGTCACAAAAGACCCCACAACAACGTCCAAGGAACTGCAGGCCTCACTTGCCTCAGTTAAGGTCAGCGTTCATGCCTCTACCATCAGGAAAAGACTGGGCAAAAATGGCCTGCATGGCAGAGTTCCAAGGAGAAAACCACTGCTGAGCAAAAAGAACATCAAAGCTCGTCTCAATTTCTCCACAACACATCTTGATGATCACCAAGACTTTTGGGACAACATTCTGTGGACCGATGAGACAAAAGTGGAACTCTTTGGAAGGTGTGTGTCCAAGTATATCTGGCGTAGAAGGAACACTGCATTTCAGAAAAAGAACATTATACCAACAGTAAAATATGGTGGTGGTAGTGTGATGGTCTGGGGCTGTTTTGCTGCTTCAGGACCTGGAAGACTTGCCGTGATAAAAGGAACTATGAATTCTGCTGTCTACCAAGAGATCCTGAAGGAGAATGTCCGACCATCTGTTCGTGTACTCAAGCTGAAACGAACTTGGGTTCTGCAGCAGGACAATGATCCTAAACACACCAGCAAGTCCACCACCGAATGGCTGAAGAAAAACAAAATGAAGACTTTGGAGTGGCCTAGCCAAAGTCCTGACCTGAATCCTATTGAGATGTTGTGGTATGACCTTAAAAAGGCCGTTCATGCTCGAAAACCCTCTAATGTAACTGAATTAGGACAATTCTGCAAAGATGAGTGGGCCAAAATTCCTCCAGGACGCTGTAAAAGCCTCATTGCACGTTATCGCAAACGCTTGTTGCAGTTGTTGCTGCTAAGGGTGGCCCAACCAGTTATTAGGTTTAGGGGGCAATCACTTTTTTACACAGGGCCATGATGGTTTGGATTTTTTTTCACCTTTAATAATAAACACCTTCATTTACAAATTGCATTTTGTGTTTACTTGTGTTGTCCTTGACTATTGTTTAAATTGGTTTGATGTTCCGAAACACTTAAGTGTGACAAACATGCAAAGGAACAGGAAATGAGGAAGGGGGCAAACACTTTTTCACACCACTGTATATATATATATATATATATATATATATATATATATATATATATATACATACATACATACATACATACACAGTATATATATACACTATACACACTATAGAACGGTCATAATAGTGTCCCTTTTCATCCCTCTGCATATTGTGTGTGCAGCTTATCAGTAAATCCACACATAACCCTGTTTAGATAATTGTCAGAAATGTGCCTGGGCGGTGTTTCTTAACGCATTTCTTAGGTTTTATGACTTGCTTCACCAGGAACTGGCAGAATACACAAATATAGGTGGGTGTGCTCACACCATGGTGTACCTGAGTTCAAGATCATGCAAATAGATACAAACAGGGGATATAAGACTGCCCCCCCCCCCCCCTCCCAATCTCCAAGGTGAACACATTGTGTTTGGGAAGGCTCCAAACCAGGAGCATCCTGGGACACAAAACACATGTGCTGAATCTTTAGGACTTTGCCAGACTCTTGGGTGCCACAATCAAATGCACATCCAAATAAACATATCTCCTGCTTAAGGAACTTTAGAGGCAATAAAGGTTTGAATTTTGTAGTGTAATCTCTTAGTCCAATAGTTACATATGTGTCCCAATATACTTCCTCTAGCTAATTCAGGGGAGCAAACAGGTAGGGAGATACCCCACCAGGGCCGATCCGTCACGGGGTGCACGAGGTGCAGTGCACCCAGACGCCATAGAGGTGGGGGCGCTGGAGCGCCAGAGTGCTCCGCTCCCTCCTCCTCTCCTTGTCCGTAGGCGGCTCTCTCAGCCTGTCACAGCCGCGGCCGCGCAGTGACGCCATGGGGGGGGGCGTTCCGTGGCCGAGCCCGACTTGTTTAGAACAGAGCGTGTGTGATGCTGGTGCTGGTGGGCAGGAGGCGGAAGTTAAACACAGGAGGAGTCCTGTGTTTAACTTCCGCCTTCTGCCCACCAGCACAAGCATCACACACGCTCTGTTCTCCACCCGGGCGGCGTGGCTGCACACTGTCCTCTCCAGCTGCCGCCCGGGGGGTTTTAATTAGCCTAGTGGTGGGGGGTGGTTTGTCTAGGGGGGGTCTATACCAATGTGGGGGGTGGTTTGTCCTGGGGGGGTCTATACTAATGTGGGGGGGTGGTTTGTCCTGGGGTCTAT